>CAHIKZ030001534.1:235000-332500 GCA_903632075.3 Acanthosepion pharaonis | reverse complement strand
CATCATCAGGAGGAAAAATATTTCTGCTTGCTGGTAGCAGTAAACTACAGAAATGAATGTCTTTTGATGGAGAAAATGAACTTTTGTCTGTAGTTTTCATTTGTTTTTTTTTTTTTTTTTTAACATGAATCTTTTAACATTCCTTGTGTTGGTCAAACAGTCTCTTTTAAGTTGTTATTTGAGATAAGAACTGGATAAGATACATTTTATCTGAATTCTCTGGTCAGTTTGACAGTTTTATTGGACCTGGTGAGGGGATGTGTCTCTGTTTAGTGTTTGTGTGTGTGTTATTTGGTTCTTAGGGAGTGAGTGAGTATGATGATATGTGTAAGCGTGTGTATTGCTGTGGGTGTGTGTTATCATTTGGCTCATTAGGGAGTGAGTGAGTATGATGTGTGTATATAATCGTGTGGGTGTGTGTATAAGTGTGAGGCCTCCATTCCTCCTTAAGCATGTCTGTCTTGTGTGGGTGAGAAATGTGGGTAGGTTTTGATTTGTTGAGTTATATATTAATACTATCTATATTGTTAAATTTATGATTTAGCCCGGCTGGATATTGTGTTTTTAGACGTTGTATCCACTTATTTTCATGGGACTCTAAAATCTTTCTAATGTTATCTGCTCTGAACTTTTCTATTCTCTCAATTATAGTGAATTTGGCATGGGTTTTGAAATCGTGTTTTTCTAGGCGGAAATGTTGTTCTACAGGTAATAATTTTTCATAGGGGAGTCGATTTAATTCGATTACGATAATTATTAATTCTGTAGTGAAAGGGCCATTCAGATTTTCCTACATATTGTTTCTGGCATAGTGTGCATTCTAGGAGGTAAATTATGTTTTGACTTCTACAGTTAGAATCGTGGTAGATTTTTGAAAGTAGATTTAGTGATTGAGCTAGTGAATGAATTCGTGTTTTTAATATGGTTGCAAATAAACTTCTTTTTGTTGTTACATGGTTGGGAAAATCCTGTTGTTTTTGTTCTTAGTTTATTACGGATTACCTTGTCCCCTGAAATGTGGTTACTACCTATGATTTCTTTTAGGTTCTTAGGTCTACGATATGCTAGAAGGCCGGGTTCCTTAAACAATTTTTTTTAGGTCTGGTTTGAGATGTAGTATTTCCCAGCGACGTTTGATTATTTGGGATAGTGGAGGCAGAGTGGGATTGAAAGTGGTTACTAGAGGGATGCGGCTAGATTTATTTTTAATCTTGTATATTAGGGTGTCTTCTCTAGGTGTGGAAATTGCTTTATTTATTTGTTCCCTGATTAGGTGTTGTTTATAGCCATGTGTTGTGAATTGATGCTCCAGATTTTCAATGTGTTTATTTAATTCTTCATTGTTGGAACATATCCTTCTGAGTCTAAGTGCTTGTGAATAGGGAAGGTTCTCTTTGAGGTGTTTTAGGGTGGGAAGACTTAAAGTGTAGATAGTTGTGGGTGTCGGTGATTTTAGTGTGTAGTGTCGTTTGTAGTTTCCTGTTTTCATCTATGTAAATGCGGGTGTCTAAAAATGTTACTGATGTTGTGGATTTTCATCATATTCAAACTTAATTGAGTCGTGCACTGTGTTTAGGGTCATAAGGAATTGGGTAAGTTTGTCATCACTACCCGTGTATACAAAAGAATATATCATCGATATATCTTGCATAGAATATATAGTCGCTTTATTTGATTGGATAGATATGGGTTTCCTCAAATTTTCCCATGAATATTGTAGCATATGATGGAGCTGCAATGGTGCCCATGGCACAACCTCTTATTTGAAGGTAGTGTGCTCCATTGAAGTTGAAAGTATTCAATGTAATACATGCTCCATGAGTTTTATATATGATATCTGAGAATTGTCCTGTTTTTTTCTTTTTTTTCTTTTATTATTTATCCTGAAGGATTTATTCGATGTTTTTAATGTTTGAATATAGTGACCAACTAACGTCCATAGTCACTAGAATAGCATTTTATATCTCTATATATTATATATATGTATTTTGATTTTTTTGAAGTTCAAAGATAACTTTTGTGTCTCTGTGATGACATCTTCCAAATTATACTTTTTTTGTTTAATGGTCTCTGTATTTGGAAATTTTGTCAATGTGGCAAATTGAACGATGAAATAACCGATATTCCTGGAAATAAAACTTTTGTTATTTTAGGAAATAGATCAAAATATTCAAAATAGATTATAGGTGTAATTTTGAGAACTATTTTTTGTGAATTTTCCTTTCGATTAATTGTTGCGAATCAAAAGTTTAAGGAGCTATTTAATTTTTTATTCAATTTATAATTCTATGAAGGGGATCTGTATATATGCTTTTATAGGTTTTTTTGTCCGGCTAGCTGTTTGTTGGCCTCTTTAATTCATAGCGATTCCCTGGATCACTGTCGCACAAATTGTATTAAAAATGTTTAGATTAATTAAAAAATTAGTGTCAGTGTATCGAGGGCTATACAGTTTAAAATAGTAATATTGTAAAATGTTTTTCTTATGTTATTGTTTTCTTTATGTTTTGTTATTATTAGTTCGAATGTCTGTATAGTAATGTCTGTTTTTTGGTGTGGGGTTTTTTAGTATCCTTCTCTTTTAATGTCTCAAGTATAGAAGGTGTATGAAATTTTCCCATAACCCTTTTAACCGTATTCTTCTAATTTCATAACTTTGCCAAAAATGTTTTTATCAAACCTTGGGGGACTAGGACAAAAGCTTAGTCCTTTATTTAATACCCTGAATGTATTGAGTGAAAATTTATTGTTACTCAAATTTATAACTTTCATGTATTAATCTTTTAAATAAATATATATTTTGTTTATATATATATATATATTATATAATGTGTGTATGACCATTAAATATATATATATATATATATTTATATAATATAATATATATATATATATTCATATTGTTTTTTATTTCTTTGTGTTGATCTATGTCCAAAACTGAATAGGCATTTTTGGGTTTAAATCCCAAATATACAGGATGGTAAAAAGAAGAATTTTGATATAGTCTTCATTTAAAATGGAAAAGACACGAACTTTCACATCCTGTTTTTTACAAACCTTCTCGATGTCCGTCAGTTCCAATAAATTTTGTACTGAATCCAGTACGTGTGTTTTTATTACTGTATACTTGTTCTTACATTGCTCTCATTTCTTTTTTGGTCCTGGATTTGATAAACCTTTCGTTCCACAATCTGGTCTATCCAGATTAGATTATATTTTTATTATGATTTGTTTAAACTTTTGGCTATCCGATTCCCAATTTTTTTTCTATTAAAACTATTTCTTATCCAGGATAAAAACGATAAATCTTCATTTGGTTATGGAAAACACGATTTTATCGTCATCATGATTCAAGGATGAACTCATCCCCCTCAAAAATATCATGATAAATTTTCTATCCGCTTTCATTTGGACAGAAATTTTGTTTATTAAGCATTTCAATTGCGATAAAATAGCATTCTTCAGAAAATTTACCAAAACAAAAAAGATGAGAAGAAATTTTTCAAGAAAAGCATTTCTTCCCATCACCTGAACCATTGTCCATTTTTTTTTTGGGGCTATGGGATCTGTTCATAATCCAAACTGAGGGATCATTTCACACTGAAAGTGTATGTCGATTTCACATTACCAAGAAATACTTTTTAAAAAAGTTATTGCAAAGAAATGAAATTTTTAGCAGTTCATCAATTTATTAAAAGTTATTTCAACTTTTTTTTTTTAAAAATTTCTTTTTTTTTAAAAAATATTATGGAATTATTTTTTTAAAAAAAATATTATATATATAAATATATATATATATATATATATATATATATATATATAAAATATATTTATATATATATATATATATATATATATATTCTATAAACACAAATTTGTCATCAAATGTTGTTTGTCCAGAATAAAAACTCAAACTCAAAAACAGTGTTTTTAAAAATATAAAATTAAACAAATTAAACCAAAAGAATATTTATTTAAAAAATATAACATTAATAAAAATTTTCTTTCTTTAAAACTTTTCATTTTTGAATCAAAACCAAAAAAACCTTTTTCAACAAACCAAATGTTGAAATTCATGAAATATTTTCTTATATTTCATTTTATAATTGAATTTAGCTTAAACTATCTTTTTATTGGTATAACATAGAATGAATCAAATATTTAGAAAGATTTAAAAACATGAAATAAGAAAAAACGGGTTTTTTTCAACACAATGAAACTGTAATTTCTTTTCTTAAACGAAAAAATTAAACCTTGTTCTAAAATGATTTGAAATTTCGAGACTTTAGTATGGATATCATGACTGGCGTCTAACCCGTTCATAAAATTTCAAAAATTTTTGTCAACTGTTGAAACGATTTCTTATGATCATCATAATTAAAATGGCGTCTAAAAATAATTGAATAAATTTTGAAAGAGATTTTTAACAAAATCTCATCAGAAAAAAACATAGTCCAAAAATAGAAAAGTAATAAAACAAAACTAAGGCGTTTGTAACAGCAAGAATTAAACTAAAAAAAATATCTTTTTTTTTAAAGGCAATAACCCCAATAATTAACAGATCGATGTTTTTGGAACTAAAAACAGCAAAGAAAGAAGAAGACAACATGTTTCAGAGAAAAAAAAAACATTTAAAGGTGTATGGAGGTAGAAGCTTTATTCCTGAAAACATCTTTTAACATGAATGGCTTTATAAGTTTTCCCTTTTCGGAACATTACAGAACTAGAGTCCAGTTCAGTGAAAAAAAAAATGAAAATTTCTATATAATGCAACGGGTAATCTTAACAAATTTTAAATTTTGAAAATTGAATTTTTCCAGAAAAATGGATGTAAAAAAATGAATGAATCTCCCTTCCTCTGCTTTACTAGAATTTATTAATCAAAATTCTCTTATTTTCAATTAACACAGGCGGAAATCTTGCCTATTTAATTATCAAAAAGATCTCCTAATAATATGAAATAAATGTTATAAACAACGTGACAAAGGATGCGAAAGTAATTTCTTCTTTAATATTTTATAAAGAAATAAGCGACCTAAAAATTATATTCATTAACAATAGATTCCCAAATTATTTGGTCGACGAGAAAATAAAGGTAGCTTTAAAGAATGTTAGAGAACCTAAAACAATCAACAATCCTGATAGATAAAAGAATCATCTTCCCAAAATCAAGCAAAATTAAAATTATATGTAAATATTCGACCTTATATCTAAATAATTTTATTTATATATCTAAAATATATCATTCTTTACAGAAAACATAACACTTATCAACCTAATCAATACTAATAATAAAATCACAATCTTAATATTGTCTTAAACGGCCACTCTTTTCACCAGGTCGCTCTCCTAAGAACTAATTCTTTTGCTAATTATCGATATTACTGATATCATCAGGTCACAACTCGGTGTATGTACTGATGACATAGCTATCTTCAAATGTCTGAAATAGCTAGATTCTTCGATTATAAATTTATAATATAGTAATATATATATAAACCTAAACTATATATGTAAAGTGTTATATCAAAGAATGGTTTGTTAATTTTAACGCTCCAAAATGAAACCGTTCGCTTTTAATCGTTTGATAGAACTCTTTGTGCCTTCCATCGGCATAGCTGATGCTAATCTCTCAATTTGTTTATTTAATGGGACTTCTCTGATTAATGTTTTTTTTTTTTATGTTGAAAGATTATATTGCATTTATTGCTAAGCATGATGAATACGAAATTGATTCATATACATATATATATATATATTTTCCTCGACGGAATCTATCTTTCGCATTTAGAAATTAAACTTCTTTCTTGCATTGAATGTTACTGCCACATCTAGTCTTCTATGAATATAAAGAATCTTGATGAAATCCAAAGAAGGAAACATCTGAATTTCATTTTTTAGTAACACACCAAATGTTGTAACAAATACTTTTGGTTAATTGTTCTGAAATCAAAAATAAAAGCATGTGGTACTTAGAATTTGTGTATTTAATCACAGTACGGATCGAAATCTCATCCTTCAACAACTGAATGTCTTCCCTTTGAACATTTAAATAACATATCTGCTCAAAAAGTCTAAAGGAAACAAATGACGTCATTCAGACAAAATGAAATCAAGGATGATATGTATATTTATAAAAGGCACATAAAATTGAACTATATATATATATAGTCGCTCCTCTGTAATGTTTGAGTAGCACATATATATATATATATATATATATATATATATATATATATATATATATATATATATATATATATATTGATGCATGTTTCATTAAATAATATAGACAAGTTTTTGTCTATTTATTTTATGGAAATTTTTTCATATGGTCTGATAAGCTTAATAATATTATCATTAAAAGAAGAAAGAAAATCACAATATTGATACATATTGTTTAATCCTATCTAAAATTTCGGCTTACATAAGCCGCTATTAAAGATGACAATTACATTACATCATATTAAACAAACCACGGACAAAACAATAATGATGGTATGTTTTGGTTTTTTTTCCAAGCAACGACCGACTCCTGCATACGAGACGCTGGAAGCGAAGATCGCACCGCAGCACATGACATCACACATGACCACGCGAGACTGAAAGCGATGGGTATTAAGTATCAGACGATAAGAAAAGAATTTACATAAATTAGATAAAATTTGTCCATATTAATTAATGAAACATGCATCAATGAATAAATGCATGCTAAATATTCACAATATATATATATATATATATATATATATATATATATATATATATTTTGTGTGTGTGTGTGTCTATGTGTGTGTTTGTGGCCTGAATATGGCGCTGATGCATGAAATAGACTGTCGGCACTCAATGTTGACCTCAGTTTCCACGTCTCTATTTACACGCGCTAGATCCCTGGTAGTGAGCAAATTTAGCCATAAATATACCATTCCTGTGCAAGATCTCACGATCAAGAGAAAATAAAAAAAATGATAATTTTCTATGATTCCCTAGTAAAAAAAAATGAAAACGTCCAACTGGCGAAAAATTTAGAATCTGTTGTCTTTTCAACAAACTCTCACCATGAGAGCATGTAAAAATGGACCTCTTTGGGAATAAATACTAAAGATAAATTTTACTTACTCAGATTGAACATGACTTTTTATAATAGTCTGAAAATAATATTTCAATCATTCAACAAGACAACCTAAATATCAGAAGATTTAACAATCCAATTACCTGAATTTTTAACATTTTTTCATTATTTCATCCCAAGCAAGGTGGGTGTGACATTAGTAAGTAGGGGGTTACAGAGTGGATATGAGAGAAAAGACTTTGTATAGGGGGCTTGAATGAAAAGACAAAAGATGAACTGGCTTCAAGACAAAAGAAGATGCCGATTGACGTTGCATTGAATTTTTTGAAGATTGCAGCACTCAGAGTAGAGAGCAAGCGGAAGGTAGTTCCACTGTCGGGAATATGTGAGAAAACAAACATTTAGAGTTGAAGTGACGTTTACATTTAACTATTTCAACAATAAAAGGATGGGACCGAAATGCCAATCTCGCTTAAATACATGGAGTCTTGGAACCAAGGAATAAAGCTTGTCAGAGCATTGGCCATGAAAATATTTGCAGAAAGGATAGAGGGAAGTCACATCATGTCTGTCAGAAAAGGACTGAAATCGAGATGCCATTTCAGAATCGATTACATTACAGAACCTATTTTAGATTTAAAAAAAAGATAACTTTAAATGAACAGTAAGGGGACAAGACCATATATATCAATGGTATAAAATCCACGGACGAATGGGAGATTTGTAAATATGCAAGATGGACTTTGACGAGAAAAACCTTCTGGCACGGCACAATTAAACAACTTTTATTGATAATAATTTTGTATTTATTTATGTATAAATGTCTTACTTCGTTGTTATGACATATCCGTTTATTTTGCTAAGTAGAAACACAGGAATCATACAAGCCCATCAGCACACCTTCAAACTATATTTTAATACATACACACTGGCACGCACGCATGCACACACACATAGTATAAAATCTTAAGGGTTTTTAGGTGACAGCGTTCATGGTTGTTTTTTTTTTATATAAAGCACGATAGATACTTTCCGCAATTACTAATAATATATCAGAAATTAACCGGAAGAAACGAAAACCGTAATGCTTCCTTGAGAAATGGAACTGTGATGAGAGATGCTGAACCAATTCAGCATTGATTAGCTCTTCTAGGAGTTTCCCAAAAAGGTGCCGAAGGTTAATAGGCTGAATTGGTTGGGTCGGACAGTTCACTAGAGGTCTTAAAAACTGGAACAACAGACGATGACTTTCAGCAGTAAGTAAAGCAGGAGGCAACGAGGCATTTATATACAGTTTAGAGAGAACAGGATCCAGTTTGCGATCACACTTCTTAATGACTATTACAGTGATACAATCGGCTCCACATGATATGTGGGGATCAAGGTTAGAGATGATAGCAGAGAACCCGGAAGGAGAATTATGCACATTGCTCAGCAGAGAATTAGTTCTAAGTGGGAAGTTAGGCAGGGATACTCCAGATGAGGCAAGAGTAACGTTTAAGGAGAATTTACGGGCAAAGCATTCAGCTTTAGCATAAAAGGATGACAACACCTCACATCCTTTGAAGAGGTGTGGATTATAGACCTTGCACTTAATTATACCCTAATAGAGAGACGCCAGAGTTTTAGCTCCTTCGACGAATCGCTTACATTTGTTATGAGCAGTAGCAAAATGGCCCCAGTTATAACGAGAGCTGTCAGGCTGGTATAGCCTAAAAGATGTTAGTTTTCATCGACAAATCTTACTCAAGAAAACATGGTTAAATAGTTCTTTTATCTGATTCTAATTGTGCATGAAACTAACTTTTTGTAGAACTCTTTTTTTCCATAGAAAATTCATTTTGCAGTATTTTCGTAGTTAACAGTTAATAGTTCATTACAACGTTCTTAAAGTAACGTTTAATTCTTAAAAAAACAGCAGGCCATCTTAAAATTATATAAGGCCAAACGATGAAACACGGAGAAATATTTTCACGAAAGCTTAAATTTGTCTATAAAGTTTTTTTCCTGTATTTGTAGATACGAGTAATTGTCTGTTTGATATATCGGCATGATATTAAACTTACCCGGTTACATTTGAAAATGTGTTGTGATACAAAAAGTTTTCTGTTGTCTGTCAATTTTATATTGCTTTTGTGTAGGGAGACCCTGTTGTTCAGTTGTTGGCTGATGCCTATATATGACTTCTTACATTTTGTGCATTTAAGTACATAAATTACATTTTTGGAGTTGCAGTTTAAGTTTTTATTTATTGTGAATGTTTTTTTTTGGGGGGGGTCAAGAGTGAAGAAGTTTTTTCTATAATGATGTCACAAACCCCACATATTTTTTTTGTTGCATTTTGTGACTCCCTGTATTGTGTTTTGGGTAAAATTAGATGAGGTTAATATGTGTTTTAGGTTTCTAGATTGGCGTTTGCTTTTAATTATTTTGGTTGTTTTTAGTATATTATTCAGTTTATTATTCTTGCTAAGTAAGTCTAGATTTTTTTGTAATTTTTGTGAATATTTCTGGATTGTTTTTGTTGTATGTTGAGACATATGCTAGAGTTGGTTCCATGTTACGTTTCTTTTTATTTCTAAGTTGGTCTAGAGGAATTTCTTTCGCGAGTTCAAAACCTTTGTTTATTAGTGTTGTGGGGTAGCCTCGTTTTTGAGAGTTTTATGTAGTTCTTCTAAGCGGATTTTTTCGGAGATTTTTATCAGTCACTATTGTACAAATTCTACGTGCTAGGGAATAGGCGATGGATTTTAGGCAGCTTTTTGGGTGATGGCTCTTGAAATGAAGGTATTGTTCGGTGTCTGTGGGTTTGTGGTAGATATCTGTGATTATGTGGTTTTTTTTATTCCTAATGAGTATATCTAAAAATGGTAATTCGTTAAAATTATATTCTTGCGTGAATTTGATTTTTGGGTGTAAGTTTTGAAGTAGTGTATGGAATTGGTTAATATCACCCTATGAGGATTTCCAAAAGATGAAGCAATCATCTAAGTATCTTTTCCAGGATTTAGTGAATTGGGTTTTTATATTTGCCCCATATATTTGTTCTATCTTTTCATAGAGGTTTTCGTCTAGGTAAGCTAATGTTAGGGTGGCATATGATGTTGCCATTTTTGTTCCCATCGCAGTACCTATGGTTTGGATAAAGTTTTTCTTGTCAAATTCAAATGTGTTATTGTTTAGAATTAGGTCTATACTATCGATAATTAACTCTTTAGTGAATCGTGGATGTAGTATTTCTGGATGTTTTTCAATCCAGAATGAGATAGCTTTTTTTTCCTAGTTCATGGGATATGTTACTGTATAGGCTACTAATGTCAAAAGTTGCCATAAGCGTTCCGGGATCTACCTTTTGTGGTATGCAGCTAAGGAAATGGATATCGTCTCTAATGTCGCTTTTAATTTGTTTAGTATATGGTTGCAATATTATGCCTATTAGGCTACTGAGTTTGCTAGTGGGACAGACTGGTTCTGCTACTATTTGTCTGAATGTAAGGTCACTGGGGTTCGGGATGCTAATGTATTCAGATTTTTGTGTATGTATAGCTGCTTTTATTTCACTCAATTTATGAACTTTAGGTAGTCCGTAGAAATTACTTGTTTTTGGTACAAAGTTTATTAGGAAATCCTTCTCTTTTTTGTTAATATTTTATTATGTGTTGTGCAGAGTTTTGTAATTTTTGTTATAATGTTTTTGTCTATGTTAGTGTCAATTACTTTGTAGCTGTTCCTATCCTCTAGTGTTTCTAGAATTTTTGTTTTATAGTATGTTCTGTCCATGATTACTATAGCGCTGCCTTTTATCTGCTTCTTTTATAATTATGTTATTATTTTTTTCCGAATGTTCTCTAAGGCTAGTCTTTGTCTATATGTGAGGTTGTCGAATGTTTTGGATTTTTTCTCCAGGTGGAGGTTCCAGAGTTTTTCAAAAATATATATTTAGCTCATTGGTATTGTTATTTTTGTTTGGGAATAAATTGGATTTGTTTTTTACCAGTGACTCATCTGTAATATTTTCGCTATTGTTAAATATTTCTCTTAGTCTCAATTTGCGTTCAAATTCCTTAATGTCTTTTTTTTAAGTCTACTATATTGCTTTTAGGAGCAGGGCATAATTTTAGACCCAATTTCAGTAGGTTGATTTCGTCATTTGTAAGTGTATATGTAGATAGGTTTATTATTTTCGGTTTTGTGTCATCTAAACTGGTTTTCTTGTTCGGACTTGGGCTTCTAAAAAATAATGATTGTTTCTTTTAATATATCTCGAGTTTTCTAAGAGAGACCTTCTTCCTGTACATTTTGAGTTTTCTAGCCAGTGAGAGTTTCCCTTGGTAAAATTGGGGTTGTTGTTTCTCGATGGCTCTATATAGGTGTGTTTCCTTTTGTTAGGGGACCTGTTCCAGATGTTTCTAGTTTTGTTGTTTTTGTATGGATTGTGTGTAGAACTTTTTGTGAAATTCTGGTTGTACTCCTGGATATAGGTAATGGTATTCAGGTTTGGTTTGTTGTGCTATATGGTATTTGTAAGAGTTGGTTTTGTGAATGTGTGGGTGTTCTGATCTTTGTCTGTTTGTGTTATGGTGTGGTAGCCTGGACAGGTTTGTTTTTGCGCTGTTCAGTGTATGTTCATAATTGTATTTTTATGTGGGTGTGAATGCGTGTGGTGGTGGTATGTATTGGGGTTCCTACATTGTGGATGTGTTTGCGTATGGTAGAATGTGTTAGAGTGCTTACCTTGTGGGTCTGTTTGTGTGTGGTAGTAGGTATTCGGTTTTTTGAATGTTGGGAGGTTTTATATTCAACATCATCACTTGATAAGACACCAGAAACAAAATGGCTATATGTGTAGTGATTTTATAACATATTTATGTTATATATATACATATATAAACTATATACGTGAGTGTTTCCCTGACTATACTATGTTTTGAGCAATATGAGTGTTAATGGACAGCAAAAGAAAACAAAAAACTGTTCGGAATGTTATGTCATTGTGACACAGATTTTGAGAATAAGTGCCTGGTTCAACAACTAAATTTCTTTCTTTAAGAATCTGTAACAAAGGTTCGTTCTTAATGGTTTCAGTCTAAACCACAGGTTGTCTGTCTGGGAGTTGAAAAATAACACTTTTGCACAAGCAGGCGTCTGTATCAGTGATTAGCTGCCCACCCTAGAAGAATGTATAGTCTCCAAAGACTAAGATGCTTAAACTTGGTATATTTTGCGGCAATACTGTGTTTAAATATGTTCATATAAAAACAATGGACAAATAATATTTTGCTGAGTCCATCCTAGTGTCGAATAAGTAGCTTTATATCACACGGTAACTTGTAAAATATATTGTCGAAAATGCGTGTTATATTGCTTGTCATTTGAATTATTGTGTTATTCTTTTCAAGAAAAGTACATAGAAAACTGGTATTTTCTATTGCGTTTCTGTTGGTATCAGGTAATTGTGTGGAATGAATGTTATTTAACGTGATATTTTTTGGAAATATAATTTTGATAAAATACTACTTTAAACATTATCATTATTTACATTATTCGGACTATTGTCCTCATCTTTGTCGCCATATTTATCACAACGTTTCGGCCGTTGTACGCTCCGGCATTTCGAACTGAACCCTTTATTTCGCTCACTGGGGTAAACTGTTCTAGTTCCACGTGCCATGTTTGATGGATATCATTTATCTCCTGCTAATTTCCCTCTGAAAGTTCTCCACTGCCTTAACTGGAAATTGAACTCACACTCTTTGGGTCCTGTCACTGGATCTAACCAACACCTTTATACACTGTGCCATGTGTCCATCAAAAATGGCACGTGGAACTAGAACAGTCTACCCCAGTGAGCGAAATAAAGGGTTCAGTTCAAAATTCTAACCACCTGATGAAGGCCGCAGCGTACAACGGCCGAAACGTTGTGATAAATATGGCGACAAAGATGAAGACAATAGTCCGAATAATGTAAATAATGTACATAATACCTCATCTCAGAAATATAGACAAACATTAGCATTATTCCCAAAGTCTGTGACATCGTATATACTTATTATTACTCCTTCCTTTATAAAGAAATATTCCGCATTCATTGACTAAAAAGTTAGCGTTACCTTCGTTGGAAAATTGTAAAACATTTTTATTAAAATAATTTTTCAGGAAAATAGTCTTCACAATTCCAAACAATAATTTAAAACCTTTATAATCTCAGTCAGTTATGTGCCATGCGTGATATATGCTTAAGCGATCATTTATCTTTCGATACATGACAGACGAGGCAGATTTTTTCCTGTCGTAGGTTGTCATTTCTTTCTGCGGTAGGCCAGTTGCCATCCAAGGCTATAAAACCCGCTCTAACCTGCGGTTGACCCATACCTGGGGAGAGAAGAAGAGGATTCATACTTTTATTATTAGCACTTAAATGAATGTAATGGATTCGACTGGAATTCGAACTCGGCCCTCCGCTTCCTCAAACCGAACCGCTATCCATTATGCCTCATGTATAATCTACTAAATACATAAAGCTGTTGCAAAACTGTAAGTATGAAATATAGTCAACCATAAATTATCTTACATGATATATACTATAAATTAACAGTGCAAATATTTTGGTGAAACCATTAACTTTCTAAAGAGTAGTATAAATAGATACATGTGATTCATAGAATGTATGTGTTTCTGTGCGTGTGTGATTTCAAGAATATTTTTTTCTATACTATTGTGTATGAATTGATAATATAGCTCAAAATTTACGAAAATTGAAGTACACAATGAGATATCAGAATCGATGTACATACCAATTACTGTTTTAAAATATAACATGAAAGACAGACGAACACTGAAGTGTAGAGACGTGCTTATAGATTTCGTATGCGGTCATAACTATTGATATTTGCGATCCAACAGAGAAGGAAATAACAGCCTATGCCTGCTTACATATCGTTGAGTTTAATCAATAAATAAACAGCAAACGATAAATAGCGAATTTTCAGATCATTTCTGATCAAACCAATGATCAAATATTTTACATTTTTAGGATGTGGGTGACCATAGTTCTCCACAACTTCATGCTCTTTAGAGATCTTAGCAACGTTTCTCTTTTTGCTATCTCGCCTAAACTGTGTTCTACTAATTTACACCAGCTAGCTATGTAGGTGATTCGATGCTTTCCTTTATCCCTCTTGACGTTAACATGTCTTGTGAGTGTTAAATGTCCCAAGCCCTCTTTTTTCATTATGTACTCTTGAAATTTCGATTGTCTCTTTCGGATTCTAAGTATAAGTGACGTTTTTGCTTCCATATTCTATAAAACGTCGTCTTTGACACACGTTCAGTCCATCATATTCTCAGCATTCTTCCGTTGTCTCCTGTTTGCTTTTCATTTGTGAAGAGAATGTCTAGCATTCACCGGCAGAAAAGGGGACTGATATTATATGGTGTGATGGTTAAATTTTCGTCATTTTATATTTTTAATTTCGTGCATGCGCATTGTATTTGATTTTGTCGGCTGCGCAGTATATTAGGGTCAGTTGGTCATCGTCTGTGAGAAAAAGGGAACCATGCCGCAATTCACTCCGTCAAAAATTTTGAAATGGCAGGCTGTACACTTTTGTATTCGTACCGGAAGCCCAAATAAGAACATTTCAGAGAGTAGTGCAGAGGAAATAAAAAGATATGGAAGAGTCTAATGGTGATTACGGTGGTATTTAGAGTGATCATTAGTGATGGCAACATTTTGCTTCCATTCATCTTCCCACTGAGCCTCAGATAACACAGAGCCTTACATCAAGTGCTTTGGGGTGGTAACGCTACCCTGGGTCAAGAAGGTGGCTGCTAAAAGAATCTATATCTGGCTAAAGAACTCTGCACCATGCCACACAAGTCGGCGAACCCAGTTATGGCTGTCGGACAATTTCTGCGCCCACATCAGCCCTTACATCAGGCAATATAATTCCCCAGACTGCAACCTCCTGGAATATTATGTGTGGGGTGCAGTTGAGCAAGAGAGGAACAAAATTAATTGTAACACCAAAGATGAACTGAAGTCAACGATTATGGTAGCATTCACCACTTTAAATAAAGGGACCATCCAGAAGAAATGCAGAATATTTCGAAGTTGTCTGGAGGGCGTGGTTGAAGCTAATGACGATTTTATTAAATAAATTTACTCTTTAGCATTTCAAGATATTTTGGGGAAATCTTGGTAAATATATCGATTAAAATGAGTTGTTAGTTTTATTTTCATTTTTGCGTAATTTAGACAACAATGTATCAATCTCACAGTGTACGAAAGTTCCTCACACTTCCCTGTTTTTAATTGTTCACAAATTTGTCTGTTGCTACTCTTCGCTATTCCGAGGCTTCAGATTCCAGTGTCATACTCTGTTAAAAACACTATCTTGATATTTAAATGTTTGTACACGCTGGGTTGTGGTGTCAACAATTCATAATTCGCAGCCTGTGTTTATCCAAGCTGACAAACATATATTCTGGGTTCTTACAAATAATGCTGAGTCTCTTCTTGCTTTCCTTGACTACATTCTTTACGAGTGTTTGTAATTATCTTTCCGCATCGGCTATCAGTACCGTCATAGGTGTATGCTATGTAGATAATATTGTGGTCGCAGATTATGGATCCTGCAAAAGCTTCTAATTATCTCAGAATCGTCTCACTGTAAAGTTTGAATAAGTCTGGTGAGAAGACACATATTTGCCTTACGTTCTTTCTGTTTTTGAGTATTTATTGAATTCAATTTCTATCCGTATGCAGGCGGTTTGCACCCAGGATAGGTTCTGAATTATTCTAATATCCTTCACGAATAAACCAATCTTGCCTAGCAGTTCTAATCGTTATTTTAATTTACTTCATGATTAATTCATTTATTAAATCAGACATGTCACAAATGAGTGTCACGGATACTTTAATTCTACCCTCGTTGTTGCATATAGATTAAATTATTTTATCATAGTTTCTAACAAATGCAAACGTGTGTGTGTGTGTGTGTCGTATATATATCTGCGCGTAAGTGGAGCCATATTTTGCTTTGTTAAACATATTTCTCGTTTTAATCTGGATCGTTTACAAAATTTATACACGCATTTTTTGTCGACACTTTGAAAAAATTCCGCCGACAAAACATTAATGGACACATAAAAAGTGACAGCAACTGGCAGCTAACTTACCAGACGGTGCGTATATGTGTATATAAATTACTTGATAGATAGATAGATAGATAGATAGATAGATAGATAGAGTGTGGACTTTATATATCGACACATCATAGTAGTTCTCGGTTTCTTGCCTCAATGCCTTCTGAAAATAAGATCGAGTATAAAAAATGAGTTACAATAAAGTTTTGATTCCATGTTCACAACATTAATCTCTGCTAACATTCTTCTACAATTATAGCAATTTTAATTATATATATATATATATATATATATATATATATATATAGATATATAGATAGATAGATAGATAGATAGATAGATAGATATGCAGAACATAGCTGTCACACCAATTGAAAGAATATCCTTAAGAACTCTGTAACGCTATTGAGTCATACCGTCTGTTTCACAAATCATCGATCCTTGGTAAGTCAGGATATATGTAGATCAATTTTGATTACATTGCCAAAGAAAGTTTGTGCAAGTATATACGAACTGCATCGAACAACGAGGATCTAAATAATAAAAGCTATTATTATGATTCTAATAAATGAGTCTCTTAGTTGAATATGACTGATTATAGTAAAAATGAAAAAAAAAATGTTTTTTGTTAAACTTGAATAAGGAAAGCTATTTCCAAGATCAATATGACATTAGATCGAGCAACACTAATGTAGTAAATAATTAAGTGTAGTAGTAAATAATATACCAATGTATCATTAAGAAAGGCATTTGAGAAAATACGATACTTAGAAGAACTTTAAATATTAAGAGTATGTGCTTTCCATGTAAAAGATAAAAAATTTTAACCTAATCGATAAACTTAAGTACCTACTACAATTTGAAAATTTCCCCCACCCCGCATCATGATAAAACATTTTTCTTATTGTCAAACTTTTATGTTATGATTAAGACAAAAATTCAACCTATTTTCGATTATTTTATTTATTTTAATCCTTTCTGAAATCTTACTTTTCTTGCTTCTGTAGGTTGGCCATACAGACATATAGCATCTGTTTGGGCGTTAAAAACATTGTTTGGGAAATTCTTGCAAAAATCAAAGATTTTGATTCAACCTCTAAATCAATTGTGTAGCCTCTGTCCTATTAAATAGGTTAACACAAACCTTAAAGTCTACTGAGAATAAATGCTTGGGTCTCTTCCTCCCCACGACGCCACTATTACATTTTCATAACTTTTTCCTTCTCTTTTTCTACCTCTCCACGTCTCCCTCAATATCTGAATTTAACTTGGTGTATTTTGTTCCGTTTATATTTGGTTTGCAGGTCTGAAAGATTGAAGTCTAATTTTATAGGTTTCAAGAAATAAAGATTATTACCTATGGTATTTTGAGTCTTTGATATTTTGATGAGACGCCCCGTTCAAAAAATGTTTAAATTGATAAAATCTGTGGATGAATAAATTAAAAATTTAAAATGGCTTTCTTTACGTTTGAATGCAAAACAGTGCAGTTCCGAACATTTCGAGAGTCTACAACTTTGTTTCAATGATACTATTCAACTTCAATATGAATTTAAAAAGGCAAAAATAAAGAAATACAATTTTTAATAAATAAACAAGAATTTACCTATACATGAGTATGCACTAAAATGAAGGTAGATCAATATCTACCTGGGGATGACTATTAATGCTCTGGAAATAAATCGATTGAGCTCTGGGAGAAGAAGGGGATATTATAAAATGAGTGGATCCTGCTTCTAATGCAATGCTCTTCTAATCAGATCCTTCATAGCTACTCATGTATTTCGCAGAGTAAAATGGTTCAAATATCCATTTCTCTCTGCCGTGCGACGATAGCTTGGACTCTCTCACGTGAAAAATTGTTCGGGCATCGAATCCGGCTTGAAGCAATCGGATGTTTACCACTCTGGAGAGCTGTGATACAGCGAAACCGTCTGTTTGTGGCTGACTATATATATATATTTCTAATACTAATATGATATACATTGTGTCCACGAAGAATGATTTTAAAGCCAGATGGAGGCAGCATAAGTACTCTTTCAACAGTATAAATAAAAGAAATCAAACTTCCCTATCAAAATATTTTTGACATCTGAAGGAAATAAATAGGACACCTAAAGTAAAATGGAAAATTATAAGTAGGACTAGAACTTGTAAAACTTGGGATGACCCATGCCCTTTGTGCCTCCATGAGAAATTGCACATTATTAAGTTTCTAAATAATAAAAATCTATTAAACAATAGACATGAGTTAACTGTTTTTTGCCGACATCATCAAATTTATGCACTGAATAATTAGCTGAAAACAAGCATACAATTTAATAACTTTTATAATCCATAGCCCAAATATATAGTTTAAATGCCCTACAAAAATAGATAACCCTTTTATGAACTCGTCAAAAACAAATGTTACGGCAGTTTTTTATATGCACAAATCCCTTTCATAAAAAATAAAATAAAAAAAAAATAAATCTCCATAGACACGTAAACCAGACTAGGCGAAAACATCTTCCGTTTAAAATTTAGACACCCCCACCTTACCCTGACTTGACATCTATGAAAGTAACTTTATACTGATACGTATTATTAACACCCAACACGCCCCTACCTATTTTAAACAATCCTCCCTGGCTGTTACCATGGAAATTTTGATTCCAATTATGAATATACTATTAAAACAAGAAAAACAGAAATAATTTATTCCAAAAAAATTTCGCTTGAAGATGGAACAGAGATTACTTTAATTCAATTTAATTCAAATAATTATATTGAAGTTTTCGGCTCTTGTTTTGAAATATGGGACCTCTTATGTCGCGAGTTGGAATCAAATTTTTAAATAAATAATTATATTTATGCTCTACTTTTGTATCGAGCACTATTTAAAAAAAAAATAATAACAAAAATACTAAGGAACTTTGGATTATTTACCTAACCAGTTCTTTCCTATTTTCTATATATATATTTCACACACACACACACACACACACACACACACATATATATATATATATATATATATATATATATATGAAACATTGAAGTCAATACTTTAGAGGCAACATGCTATTTAATGCTAGACGCAATCGTCAGGCCATGAGTGTTGGATTTTTTAGCTGACTATACATACACACACACACACACACACATATATATATATATATATATATATATATATATATATATATATATATATATATATATATATATATATAGGATTCTCCCATTGTTGATCGACATGGGCTGTTGACTCGCGCCTACCGGTTATCCTTTAAGACGTATGAGTTTCAGACCACTCAGTTACAAGCAACTGACAACCAGACAACCTGTAAATATGATTTGATTATAGTGGTGAAGCTTTTTGTGCAGAACCAACCCCACTTTTTAAAGAGCCGAAAACAGAATCGTGCTCCGTTTGCCACAAGGTCTCCAAACGACCCTCCGCATGTTTGAATTCAGAATTGTCCCTCCCTTAGACCAGTTGCCAACCAAGGCTATATAATCCACTCTACCCTTCTATTTACCTTGCTGAGGGTGGGAGAATAAGAGGATTCATATCTTTCCCAAGGAATCGACTGGAATTCGAACTCGGCTTAATCCGAGACACTATTACTCCACTGTGCCAAACACACACACACACACACACATATATATATATATATATATTAGGTAAAGAGATTGCATGTAATGTAATTGCATTTTATCTTAGAAAAAAATAATATTATTTAATACTTTTCCAAATAACAGGCTGAAACCCAAATGGCAAGTTAACAACAATTATTTCTAAGAAAATCTTGAAAAAAAGAAATATTCATTGTTGCAAAATATCTAATAATAATACAACATTTAACACAAAATATTATTTTCAACAACTGTTCTTTTCACAACCCATGAGCCTTTTTAATTTTCCTTATCTTTATTCCGCACACCACTAAGCATCTTTTCTTTTTTCTCTCTCTCTCTCTCTATCATCTATCTTTCTCTCTCTCTAGAGAGAGATAAAGAGATAGTGAGATAGTGAGAGAGCGAGAGCACTATTTCATAAGGGAAAATCAGCTGGCTCTTATGTCATAAACATGTCAGCCGTCAGCTTTCTCCGCCCAATCTAACTGCATTGCTTTCACAATTTCTGGCGTTTCTTTTTTCATGTAATTATTTTCTCTATTCTCAGTTGACAAATATCCTATTGCGAAAAAGTTGGACACCAGGTGCCGTTGTGCGTCAATCCCTTGAATTCGCGACGTGATTTTAATTCTACAAGACGTTACTGAATGTATGTATCACAATCAATTTAAAAGGCATATTCTATCAAGACAACGAACGCACAGATGTAAACAAGAGACTTTTTATGTTGAGCAAGATTTGGTTCTTTGCAATTCCATTATTTGGAAAACAGGATTGTGGAATTAATCTCAAAGAAGTGCATCTCAGCTGCATATAATCACTTGTTATTTTCTGTTCACTTTTTATTATTGTACATTGTCAGTAATATTCCATTGTTAGATCTCTTTTCACAAAAAAATATTTTCAGTAATATTTCTAAAAGGAGAGGAAAGGAAACCACACAGATGAAAAAAAAGTACAAAAGATGGTAACTCTCAGCTTGTGTGATATTACAGTTGGCTGGTTTGATTAATTCCTACACTTTTTTAATATCGTTTTGTATGTAAGGCAATTATGATATTCATTTTCAAATTGATGCATAACCTTAGACAAATTTGAGTTAATATATAATACAAACGTTCCACATTATCCGTGAAAATTCTTCTTTTCCTGATATCCCATTCACATGTCAGATGTTATATATGCTTTCTATTTTATTTTATCACCGACTTTACGATCAGGAATAGATCCTTTGTACATAAGAATATAATGTGCATTTGTTTTTCAAACATTAATAGACTTTTAGTTTCTTTTTTTAAATTATTAATTTATTATATAGCGTGCGTATTCCAACAAGTTTTTTTTTTCATTTTTAAACGAAAAAGAAACAGAAACAGGGCTGAAATATAGAATATGTTTATTTTCTTTACAAGACTAACAACTGGAAATAAGTATTCATTTTATCTCAAGTATGCGTTTGGATTATTTCAATATAAAGCATTGAACTGCACGTGGTACCAGGTCACGTATAATGGCTAGCGACATGGAATCAGGAAAGAGGGTGGCTAATTGTCAGGAACACGAGAGAATGAGTAAAATTATATTTGTTTGATAGAAAGACAAAAAAGGGCGAAGTCACGTTTATTCACGTTAGGTAAGCCTCGGCGGTGAGATTTCTCCTCGCTTCCTCTTTGCCTCTATCTCTTTGTCCCCCACCTCTCACTCATTAATATACGGAAGCACACAAACTCATGAAGTAACATGGCAACTTTAACCTATTTTAAACTAATCATTCTGACCTAACCAATTGTTCGGGCCTCAAAATAAAATCACCTCTTTTCTGCATAGGATAACATAATGTTCTGCCATTTAGTCCACATAATTTTTACAGTCACTTATATTCGAAAGCATAGTTGTCATGATTTTATGACGCGTGAATTTCAGAGGGTTTTTCAAATGACAACGGAGAACAGCCTAATTTCTCTCACAAAGTGTTCAGGTGACGACATATGAGAAAAAGTTTCATAAGCATTCTAGCCAGGATTTTTTACATTTCTTTCTTGTGAAATGACTCTACTGTTGAACAGGTTAATTTAGGCTGATTCACTAAAATAAAACAATAAAAATACTGATACATATGAGGTAACGTGACTGCCATCAGGTTATATCCTAGTAAACACCGATACTTTCAGAATGAGTTAAATTCTTTCTAGGTGTTCCGTTTTATATAGGTAATTTCAATAAGCTATTCCTAAATTGAAAGTTTATTTTAAATAATGAAGTATATTCTTATTTACACTAATTACATTGTTGGAACTGTTAGCCTCATCTTCGTTGCCATATTCAAGACCTATCAGCCGTTATACTCTCCGGCCTTCTTCAGCTAACTGAAATTTTGAACTGAAACCTTTATTTTGTCCACTTGAGTATATTGTTCTAGTTCCACGGGTCATCCTTCTTCTGGATGTCTGAGTAACAGATATCTCTTTTTAATTCAACTTTCCAAGTTTTTGTTCATCACAACTCTTCATAGTCAAATAAAGGAAATCAACAAACGCTTTTAATCCACTCAGCCACGTATCCTTGAGAACATCAGTGTATGAATTTTGGGGACTGTAATGTTTCAGTAACCGTTTTCTATCAGGGATCACATGACATTTTTTTTCTCTAGCACTACTTATAACTGGGTCCCATATTGTGTTCATGCTTGGCCAGCTTAGGAGATTTTTGTGACCTTGCATATGCGCTAATTCCTTAAGTTTTTATATTTCTGTTAAGGGACCTTACCCATAATAACATAATGGACTATTCCATACGTAATAAATACTGCGCCTCAAGAGGAAGGAGAAAGTTCAGTCCGAAGTCGGGCGACCCGCTGAGTGGCTGATCGGTTGAACTCTCTGCCTTCGGACGGGGAGGAACCCAACGAGGCTACACCGAAGGGCGCAGACTCTTTCGGGGAGGTAAACCGACCCTGAACCCGTTTATACGGGTTCAAAGGGTATATTTTTGGCCGAGCCCACGGGCTCGCAGTTCCCACGTTAATACCGGCCTTGTGCCACATGATGCCCTGGTGGGGGGGTGACTAATTACCGTTCAGCCTGAAGTCGGGCGACCGGCTGAACAGCTGATCGGTTGAACTCTCTGCCTTCGGGCGGGGAGGAACCCGAACGAGGCTACGCCGAAGGGCGGAGTCTCTTTCGGGGAAGTAAATCGACCCTGAACACGTTTATATGGGTTCAAAGGGTATATTTTTTTCCGAGCCCACGGGCTCGGAGATCTCACGTT
The DNA here is from genome assembly GCA_903632075.3 of Acanthosepion pharaonis. Lineage (NCBI taxonomy): Eukaryota > Metazoa > Mollusca > Cephalopoda > Sepiida > Sepiidae > Acanthosepion > Acanthosepion pharaonis. The sequence goes on along the minus strand of CAHIKZ030001534.1, from coordinate 309,393 downwards.
AAATTGGCCTTGTGCCATGAAGCCCTGGTGGTGGGGTGACTAAATACCGTACAGTCTAAAATCTGGAGTGAGATCCGTCCGGACTCTGTCAGTCAGTCAGAACAAGTCAGTCAGTGGAGTTAGAAGCAGTCCGAAACAGAGTCGTGTCAGACAATTACTATTAAACCTTATTGTTCGTACTAACAGTTTCTACTTTTGTATATATTCCTGTTTATTCTATATCAGTATTCGAGTTCTTCTTTATTGGTTCTAACTTGGACTATCACCGTGGTACAAGGAACCGGACCATGACAATTTCCCAGTGGTGCTTTCTGCTTATTATTTCAAACTCATCCACAGATTGGTAGTGATCTCCATTTTCTTTCTCTATCTGATCCACTACGCCTGTTTTGTTTGTGTTTTTTTTTTGCTATTTCTCCTCGTGTTACGGCTTTACGGTTTTCCTGTAATTTTAATGGGGCAGTTTGTAAATATTGTAAATAATTACAATACCTCATCTCAGAAATATAGACAAATATTTTTTTTTTAATTCTATTCAGTCAGTATTTACAAAAAATCGACATTTTTATAGACACAAAAATAATACAAAATTCGTTTTAGTATACTAGAGTTGTTGAATTCTGAGTTTTTTTCCATTTTCGATTAGCAGATACAGCTTTAATTTTATAATAATATTAATTGTCAACTAACATTATTTTCAAATGTTGAAATAATTAAAAAGTTTAAATAATTCCAATTAAAATTAACGGTAATAAAATATTATTGTAAAAATGAATTTTTCATCGGTAAAAAGATATTGTATGTCATATTTTCCATTCATGAAAGCAATTAAATTAAGATAAAAAAAAACAGTAATTAATGTCGGATAACAGATTGGTCCTCATTATGTGAAATAATGTTGCCCTATAATGATGGGTCTGTCTAGTTATATTCATCACTAGTACTTTGCTCATCATGGCGCACAAAATATCTGTAAATGATTTAAACGTAATTCAATTTATCATTAATATATGCTCGTTCTTGTTGCTTCAGTGAACGTCATGATTTTGCTTTAAATGTTTGTGCGTGAACAGCGATATATTTATCATTTGACCAGCTGAATATTTTATCCGAACAATGGAATATGATATAAGATTACAAACTAGGGATAATATTTTACATCTTTCAGAAAACCTTCAAACATTAACAGTACAGCAACCCTTAACCAATATTCAAATCAAAGCTGAATCGATATACGTTATTGGGTTATTTTATTTATTTAATCGGCAGAGGCTCAGAACGTGTTATCTGGTTATCAGAAGATAGTCGATGCATTTAATGTCAACGCAATATAAAATTGTATTCCTCTTTCCGAACTCTTAATGATCGGTTTGGGGAACTTTCTGCACGCCTTGTACAAACGCTTTAATTTAATAATTTCCACTGAAGTCGACATGTAAAGCCTTGATTAATGGACGAGGGACGCGAATCGAATCTGATTATTCGTTTCATCTGAACCTAATTCCGCTGAACCTGACGCAGATTGAACAAGAAAAAAAATTTTTTTTTCGGGATTTAAATGCAACTATTAAACGGAGATATCATTGGGCGTGTGCACCTGACATGGGCGAGAGGAGCCCGGCTAGCACCATCAAGTTTTAGGCCAATAATATCGAATGTTCACATATCATGTGGCTGGATCCAATGCATTATTCAGTCATGATTACATGCTTCGTCAAGGAGCAGGGAAGTTGTCCGCGTCTCCCAATACAACTCCTGCACCAAGCGACGAAATAATGAAAGGAAAAGTTATTATTTTATTATTATTATTATTATTATTATTATTATTATTATTCAAATGAGATTTGTCATTCTTGCGAATTCTCTTTTGAAAATCAAATATTCGGAACATATTAGAAAATATGAACGCTTTTATAGTAAATTCCTAATTCATCTTCTTCTCTTTCATTCACTTACCTTATATCGTGAAATGTCTCAGTTTCTGATTTCTTTTTTAGTATTCCTCAAACAAAATTATATAGTCATGAACTCGCTTAAACACACAAAACAGAAAATACTGAATTCTATAAACAGTTTTATTCAAAGCAATACAAAATATATATGTAGATGTAAAATATTCTGTGTTTTTATTTCAGTAGAAATTAAGAATTACTGAAATGTTTTTTATAATTCAAATTAAGAATATTGATTTTTATTTGAAAAAATGATTCGAATTGCAACACCTGAAGATGGCTGGAGCATACTATGACCAAAACGTCGTAAATATGACAATAAAGATGAAGACAACAGAAAACTGACATTCTAATAGAAAAATATGCAACAACTGTTTCCCTATATAGATGTGTGTGTGTGTGCGTGTGTCACACTGAGACTGATACGTTTTGCAAATAATTGGAGTACTAATGAGTAATTTGGTGTACTCGACCATTTTAATATTCATTTGAGCGAGCTCGAATATTCATGAATCTATCCAGCCAAACATCACGGTCTTGCATCAAGATCGGAATGTCCCTAGGGTGGCATTCTGTCTCATGACATAATTGATCAATGTCGGTGGCATCTCAGCGACGAACTCGTTTTGGGTCATGGCAAGGTGCCCAGAGAAGTAGATTAGAGAATTATCAGAGATGGATTTGTAAAGCTGTGATTTAGTTGGATGTTGTCTCCAAGTGATGTTAAGTATACCCTAAGCATCCAAGGGTCGGTTCCATCAAGCTTAGAGTTAAAGATTTTAGTTAATGTACAAGCAGTGGCACCATACATAAAATCCGACTCTACAATGGCGCGAAAATAGCTCCGTTTAAGGTTGTCTGGTAGATCAGATTTCCAGATTGTATCCCTTTTATTAAATGCGGTCCAAGCTTAACTGTGTGAATTTTCATATCCTTTTCTGTAGAAATTATTCCAATTCTTATGTATGTAAATTATTCGAGAGATTTTATTCATTCTCCAGAGCGTTTTATTTAGCCTTGTTGTCTTAGGCTTCTTAATTCAGTTTTAGAGGCAATGGCATAGAGTTCAGTATCGTCAGAAACATTTTCTAGAACATGTAAAAGAGTTGTGGCCTTCGTAACGGTGACTTCAGTGATAGCTAAGTCATCTGCATGGTCAATATCAGTCAACCCCTTCGCAGGATATCGACTTGAGAATCTTGGTGATAAAATACAACCTACATGATGTTTGTCGATGGAAGTTTTCAATACTCAGTCAAGGATGATAACAAAGAGAAAATTTGCAACGATGTCAGCCCGAAGGACGCCTGCTTTTCGAAGAAGCTTGTGTCTCAGTTTGAGGATCTAACCAAAGACTTGGTACTTCAGTATAGCAGCATTGTTGCAACCAGTGTCTCTTTAGGAGAGGGGATATGTCAGAAGGATCTTCTCTATTTGGTGTCATTGTGCTACAGATGTTTTCATATCATGGGTTCTTCAACAGAAATGGACTCATTTGAAGACGTTATACATTAAAATAATATTGTATTCTTCATCATCAGAAGAGTTCTAAGCAATGGCGATTCACCTGAGCCAATGACACAAGTGGAAGAACACTCTAATGAATGATCAAGCCTTCAACACATTTGAATCAGTATCTTCAGATGATCCGGTTGTTTGAGAGCCAATAATAAAAAGCGCTCTGCCTTTCCCATCATATGATTGATTTTTCTAACGACAAGAATCAATCTCAAAGATCAGTACTTTCAGGAATTAGTTTGAGGCGCTACATACAGATTCGGGGGAACAACATTGATTTTTTTTTGTTATAAGAAAGCTGCCGTAAATATCAAACCTTTTAAAATCTTCATCAACTCTACTACGGCTAACAAAAATTCTGCACCTGTTTGGAAAAAAATTAACGAAATCAGTGGCATAAAATCATGAAATAAATATAAATTAAAAGCCAATTATCACGCTGAATAAAAGGTAAAATCATTTAAAAATTCTCTTCGAAAATATACCCGAGATTTCGAATACTGAGGTAGAGCAAATCGTTGAACACAATTACTAAAAAAAAAGCTTTGTAAATTATAGCAAGGAAAAATCTAATATCATATTCAGGGGGTTTGTAATGCTTCTGTAAATTTTCCTGGATTAATATCAAGAAATTAACATGTTAACAATGACGAATTTTCTCTGAGAAATATCAAAGAAATACACAAGCGCAGTCTACCTGAAAAAAAAAATAAAATTATCTATTACAAAAGAATTACATCGTCGAAATAAAGGGTTCAGTACAACATTCCAACCACCTGAAGAAGGCCGGAGCGTAAAATGGCGTTGTGATAAATATAGCAACAAAGATGAGGATGATATTCCGAGAAATTTAAATAGTGCGATGTTTACTTTGATATAATTACGCATAAGTTGAAGGACAGAAAATAACCGTCTTGCGTAATTTGAGTTTTGGTTAATATAGTTATAGAATGGATAAATGGCAAATAAATAATCGTTAAATTTATGCATGACATATAAACGTTATAACGTTAAATGCGGTTATACAGACAAAAATATGTATTAAATAGTACATATACGCGTACATACACGGTGCGACTATATTCGAATGCGAAAAACGTAGGTACGCGTATATGTACTATATATATATATATATATATATATATATATATATATATATATATATATATATATATATATATAGCTAGGAAAAGACCAATTTTATGAGGCATTTTTATAAGAAAAAGCTAAAAAGAAAACACCAAAAAGAAACATACGGTTTCGTCCCAGGAATTATCAAGTTTATTTTTTCTGGGAATAGAAAATTTATAAAAGCGTGTAAATTAAATTAACGAATGGATTGGAAGAGAAACAAATAAATAAAAATAAAAAAAAATGAATTTCAAGAAACTAGAGTCCAATTACATTCAGACCCAGTAAGCATTCCCTCTCTTTACAAAGGGAACGCCTACGGGATCTGATATACAAGTACTCTAGAACCTTAAGGTGAAATGACGCTTACTAGGTCTTTTCTATTCCCAGAAAAATAAACTTGATAAGTCCTGGGACGAAACCCTTTTTTTTTCTTTTTTTTTTTTTAGCTTTCTTTCAAAAATACCTTATAAAATTGGTCTTTTCCTAGCTATTATTAAATTCTGTACAACAAAGAACTTTTATTAACTCGGCATAGATTATTTTATCGCAAGGCCCCAACAATAGCGTAATTAGCGTGGATCAAAGTCTAATCATTTGTAACACCAAAGTACTCATTATTATTCTATGTTGTAGTATGTGTTCAAGTATTTATAAAAGATGGCTGGGTCAGACAAAGCCCTAATAATGTGGCATCCATGAGAATCAAACAAACCTCATTCATTGATCTGAATATCTAGATTACTTATCATCGCATCACAGGAGCCACAAGAGTATTACTATTCACTGTCACAGAAAAAATCAACACAAAAAATGAGCAGCAGGGATCTTAAAATATCTTATACTGAGAATCGCTACATTTCTATAAACTTCATACACTACAATGAACCGGAAACGGTTAAGATTCGAGTGTTCAGGATAGCATTGTCTTAATACAGCGGCTCGTGAAAAGAAGATGCTCGACTGGAACTTATAACTCACCAATGGAATACGAACTGAATAATGCTGCTTAGTAACAATATGGGAAGCATGGTTCTTAGACGTGAAGTTTAAGACTGGCGCAACTAAGAAATGTAGTTACTTTAAACAATTTCCATGGAAATAGCGAGAGAACAACGAGAAACTTGCGATGTTTCGTTTATAAGAAATAGGTGGGAGTGACACTAAAAATGGAGGCTTGATTTGTAACGGTAATAATGAATGAGCAGTGAGAGATGAGAGAAAAGATAATGCTTGACACCTGACTTGAAGAGGTCTAGCTTAAATTCCTCAAAAATGCATCATGCACGTTTGCCATTTCTTTGGATTGGACTCTCAGTATGGAGTTTCCTTCTTATGTTTGTAACTTCTAAATAATTTGACGCATTGGAAATAGCAGAAGTTGCCCTAGAAATAAATGTCCGAGCGGATAGATGAAGTGAATGAATCTCATCTGAATATTCACTATGAAAAAGGCGATAACATAGCGACAGATGTGCAACGTTGTGTCTGCTAGGAAAAGTTTGCTGATAATAATTCCCCACCCACAAACCGTATTAAATACTTGTCCCTTTATAAAATCTGGGAAGTGTGGTCTGAGGAGTTTCCTCCCAAAAGGGTAAAGGCCATTTAGTTCGCTGTTTAGCTTTTAGTGTTTTAAAGTCAGTTGATAAAGCAGCTAAAAGTCCTTCTTCATCTCGCCTTTCCGGTATAAATTATGCAGAAAATAAGATTAAAGACAGTTATACTTCAAGTACTGAGACTGACATCGTGCATTTAATCCCCTGTATAATCCACTGTATAATTTTGGGGATAATCGTCATACATGCTTTATAGTTAAGCATGTATCAATAACAATAGCTCTCTATAAAATTGTAATATAATTGAAAAGAAGGGAAAAGGAAAGACTTATCTTAACCGACGCGTTTCGTCTCCTGATGGACTTTATCGGGGAAAATATTCTGGTGTTATTTAAAATATAAGTGTTTATAAACAAAGTAAATACACAATGTTTTGGCTGGTCTAATTTAGAATTTCTAAAAAGTGTTCCTTCCAAAAATATTTTCCCACAAAATACTTATTATTTTAGATACATAACTGATTCTCTATTAATATATACTAATGGCAGTTTTACCTACTTTTGTCAACAAATATAATACCGTTGAAGCTACAATAGATTTTAGGTTTGAATTTGAGATTAACAAGACATTAAAGTTGGAGGTTTAGAGTAGTTCTATTCTCCCAAACGTTAACACAATATAATTTGAAATAATTACAGGATTCTATTTAAAAGCACAAAGAATCAAAAGCCCCCTCCCCAAAAAAATATATTCCTAAAGAAGAACTGGGTATAGAAAACACATTTAAAAACTTCCAAAATCCTCATTATGTCTACAGGCATAAAAATATCTAACCACTAAAAGATAATGACATTATTAACAAGAACGACGACAATAGCAATGACAATAGATTATATAGAGAACACTGTATCATATCTGAATAATATTAAAATAAATACAACTACCTCCAAGACAATTATGGATATGATCAGGACCAAAATTAGCTATAAACATAATAATTCTGTGGTAGGTATATATAAAATAAACTATCACAATAGATCCTCGCAATACATTGGAGAAAACTTGTAGAATTTTTTAAAGAAATTATCTATGAACACAAAAATTTATCAAATGCATTAGGCATTAATTCACCAATAAATTCTATCTAAACAATGGCATACTGATTAAAGAGAAAGTAACCTAATTAGACGGACAATACTTGAGAGTGAAACTATTGAATATTATGACAATATAAACATACGCCACGGATATTTTTTTAAATATCTATTTTCCTGAAAGAAATACTTTTTCCCAACCAACATATATGAGTAGAATTCAAGCAGAAAACACTGGCTGTCGGTTCTTAGGAACTGAGTTCCTAGACACTCATATGTTGAATACGAATTATATATAAATAACTTTTTATTGGTGTCTCAAGAAAGTTTTGATAAGTTTTAGCATATCTCTATATTAGAACGTACCGTTTGGTTTTTCTCCTATGTATACTTTTCAAAACAATTATATATATATATATATATATATATATATATATATATATATATATATATATATATATATATAATTATTTTTATAATATATGTGTGTGTGTATGTATCTAATTATGTCTAAATATGTATTATAATCTGATTGTGTTTTTGTTGTGTCACGCGTGAGTTTAAGACCATATTCACAAACTTTAAAATAAAAACGGAAAAGAAAAAAAAATATATATATGTATTATCAGATGACCGGACGAATTGTAGCTTTTGTCTTGTCAGACGTAATTTTAATGAAGAAATGAATTGAATAAACATATATATTTTTTTTCTTTTCTCAATAATTTTGTAGTTTTTAAACTTAATAGTGATTAAATTTGGATTTTAAAATTGCCAGTTTTTAATTTTAATATTAAATTTTATCATATAAATTTATAATTATTAGTTAGTAAAAATTATTTTTAATATTACACGTATTTAAAGATCTGAATAGCTATTATAGCAGGATTTTGTTGTCAAGCTTTTGAATCTTTCTATACTTCGGTTTTGATTGGTTATTCTAGCTTTTGTAACAATGTTTCCCCCTAGTGTAGGATCGTTAATTAATCTGAAACTTTTAAAACCATTTATTTTATTTTCAACACCATCACTTGATAAGACACAGAGTGTGTTGAAACAAAATGGCTATTTTTGTAGTGATTTTATAACATACTTATGTTATAATTTTTTTATAAAAATAATTATAATTATATATATATATATATATATATATATATATAAGAATAGTAATTGTTGGTTATTGAATTCATTCCATGTATACCAATTATATACTTTGGTATATATATATATATATATATATATAGAAGATAGATAATAGATAGATAATAATTAAAATTAATTTCAAACCTATATAAAGACGTTCAGTAAACGGATCGTCAGGAAAGTTTCCTGACGATCCGTTCAGGTGAAAACAGGTAATAACATCTCTACAATAGGTGTATCTAGGTCTTAAATCTACGGTTGTATTGAGCTCTTTTCTTAATTGTTACTCGTATCGGGTTTTTTTTTTTGGGCTTCAAACCTGCATCTGTACAGATTTTTTGTCGGCAGAAGTCCATGTTTGTAGCTCTTTCTTTTTAAAAAATTTTTCCCTTTAGATTGATTTGATTAGCAAATCAAAAATTTGTATTTTTAAAACGAGTCTAGTTATTCATCTATCTATATATATATATATATATATATATATATATATATATATATATATATATTAATGATGACATTATTAAATAATATAGAGGCAAAAGGCCTATTTATTTTGAGTAAGTTCCATTTAAGAATATATGTGGAATAATTGGAGTTTATTTTATTAAAATTTATCACAGAAGACATTGGTTTATAGCAATGGCATCCCATGCTTAATACTTCTTGTTTTCACTCGCGCATGGTCATGTGTAACGTCACGAGCTGTGACGCGATTTTCGTCTCCGCGTCTCGTATACACGGGTTTGTCGTTGCTTTGAAATTTTTCATGCAGCAAGGGTGGACTATCATTGTTGTTTCGTCCGTGTGTTGTTTGATATATTGAAATTGTCATCTTTGCTTATGTAAGCCGAAAGCTTAGACTGGATTTAAACATGTATCAAAATGGTCTTTTCTTTTCGTTGTTTCAATGATAATGTGATTAATCTTACCAGACAATATGAAAGGAAAACTTGTCTATATTATTTAATGAAACATGGATTAATGAAAAATTGCTGCCCAAATATGCACAATATATACATTAATATACGGAGTCTCATTAGAACTTATTGGGACATATCGGGACTCGTGATATTATAGCTATAACACATAAAAAGTCAATATTAATTCTCCCTCGAAATAGCCTCATTTTGATGCCACAAACTTTATCAAGTGTCGTTTCCATTGATGGAATCATTCGTGAAACTCTTTTTTTTATAGCCAGCAAATGCCTCGTTGTACTATCGAAACGTCTACTTTCAAGTCGGATTTGATTTTTGAAGTTGAACAAATTTGTAAAAAGTGAGATTTTGGCAACATGGTGTTTGTCGACCTGCGGAATGACGTTTTTGGACACCCCCCACAAAAACATCTTCCAAAATCATGTCCACATTGAAATTATATGGTGTGGTGAGATGCCCACACTCTGCACACTTTCTTTCCAGTCAAAGCTATAAGGGATGGAAGTGAGCGAGAACGTTATAACTCAGTGTATGCGCGCCTGAGTTCAAAGGCCAATCTGCGTTAAGTGGCATTACCATATCAACATCTCCCCCGATAATTTTTGATCAGACCTCATATTTGTGCGTGTGTGCATGTGTGTGCATGTGAGTGTTAAGACCATACAATCGTATAATGGAAGAACGAAAAAAAAATATTTTACTTGTAATTTAGTAGTCTTACGTAGACATCATCAGTCATTTAATATAGATTTTAGCATATCTTCTCCTTTTAATATTTTTGTACCCTTTTATTTCAATGGTGAGAAGATTTCTTGAATAATGCCTTCAATTCTCTTTTAATAATGCAAATATTATACATTGGATTCATATCTGTAGCGACTGGAAAACTTTCCATTAATTTTTACCTCTGAATTTTTTTTCGAAGTCGACAACCATCGATTTTTTTTTTGAGAATTTGAAGCAGGTCTATAACATGTACAAACTCTTTAACTTAAAGCTAATATTAAAAATGCATTGTCAAAGAATATAAAATAATTATCTGCATTTATCATGTCGACATAATAAATTTTGAAGGAAAGTAATTTTTTGTGCCTATGAAGATGATCCAGTCAATTCTCATTTTTAAACTTTCTGATCAGAAATCGGTTTCAAATATATCTTCGTTAAACTTGAAATATTTTTCTATTCGCTGATCAATTAGAGGAGAGCGTGGTTACTATCAAGCTTTTAGATCACGTTCTTAATAATCTGATCTTCTTTCATAAAAATATGAGCTACTTCTCATATTTTTTGACAATCCGTATACTTTTCATCTGTTTTGATCATTCTTAAAACCTTCACCGTTTTTTATAACATTCTTAAGTCCATTATTTTTAGCTTTTAAGTACTTTCAGTTATTTTTCGGTGTTTAGTTATCTCTGTTTAATTTTTTCTTAACATCTACAGCGCTGTTCACATCACTCAATTAATTGTTTATCTTATATAATTATACCATTGTTGATATACAGCAAACTTTATATATGTTAAATTATCAATGTTATTTTGTGTATATTAAAAATCTGCTATAATGTATTTAAAACAGAAAATTTTATATACATATCAAAAAGGAATATGTAATATATATATATATATATATATATATATATATATATATATATATATATATATATATATATATAATAAGTATATAATTGAACTGTGTGGAATGAATTCCAAAAAATTTACACTCAAAAAATAGTGGATACAAAACCTGGTATTCAATATAAAAACCCTGTTAATTGCAAAGATAATAAGAAAAGAAGATCTAGAAAGATCATTTGGTTCATTCCCCCCTTTCAATATAATGGTTAAAACTAAATTACATGACGTATATTTCTAGCTTTTTTGTGGTTTTCCCCCTAATGAAGGATCGTTAATTAATTTGAAACTTTTAAAACCATTTATTTTTTACATTCAACATCATCACTTGATAAGACACCGAGGGTGTTGAAACAAAATGGCTATTTTTGTAGTGATTTTATAACATATTTATGCTATAATTTTTTGTTGATATATATATATATATATATATATATATATATATATATATATATATATATATATATTTTTATTCATTTATATATTTATATTCTCAACGTTTCGATCGTTGTATGGTTTGACATTCTTCAGGTGATTGGAATTTCGAATCGGACAAATCATTTCGTCTACCGGAGTAGATTGTTCTAGTTCCACGCGCCATGCCTCTTCAGGATATGTCATTTATTTCCCTTTAACTCAACTCTCAAAATTTTGGTTCTACACAGCTGTAGCCGAATATTGAACTCACAACTCACCTGATCTAACCAAAATTGCAATAAAATCTCTGGTTAAATAATATGCAATAATAATAGTAACAGTAAAATAATATTATGAGCACTGGTAAAAAAATTGTTGCAGAGACCCAGAAGTTCATATACAAGTACATGGCAGAGGGGATAAAGGAGTTTGTTAGGTCGTATTAATAGATCTCCTTTATTATTTTTAATAAATTAATGTATAATGCTACACTTTCCTGTCAATTTGATGCTACGATAGTAAAATTAAAAAAATGAGTAAAGCCCATTTTTATCAAAAGAGGAATTAAAATAATCACATATCTAAAACACTTGTGATTTGTTAATTAAATCTAGCATCAAACACATTTGATAGAATGCATTATTGAATAATGAAGAGCATTAAATCCTTATCTCGTGTCATGGTTTTTATTTTTAATTCAGTGTTAAATCGATCCATTCAAATACATACACTCTCACCCACACGCACATACCTGTGTGTGTGAGAGAGAGAGTGTGTGTGTGTGTGTGTGATAATGTGTGTGTGTGTGTGTGTGTGTGTGTGTGTGTGTGTGTGTGTGTGCCGGGGTAGCAACGAATGGCAGATAAATTTAAATGTACAACTTATCTTACCCACACAAATTTTTGCCGATATTAATCTGCGCGCTGCCAATTGTGTTAGTAAAATAATTTCTGATAAACATTGTCCATTTCTGCTAAACCTCGAGCCAGAACGGTAAATACGAATTTGTTTCAAAACGAAATTTTAAATATTTCGGAGATGATTTATTTTAATTATTTACATTATTTACACAGTTGTCCTCATTAAGTTTCGGTCGTGGTATGCTCCGATCTTCTTCAGGTGATATGCGTTTTTCGTGAGGATAAATTGTCCTAACTCTATGTGTCCTCCCTATTATTGGATATCTCGGTTAATCTCAGTTAATTCCCTTTAGTAATTCAACTCGCCAAGTTTTAGTCCCCTCTGCTGTTGCCAGGTATTGAACTAACAACTTTTTTGATTAGATGGCCAACGTTTTCATCGACTGGGTCATGTGTCCCCCATTATTGGGGTTTATAAACCTAATCTTCCAGAAACCTCTTTTTTAAGAAGAGCCCATATTACAATTTTTGTTATTGCTGTTTTTCTACACTATTTACATTATTCGGACTCTTGTCCTCATCTTTGTTGTCATATTTACCACAACGTTTCGGTCGTTGGAATGTCGAACTGAACCCTTTATTTCGCTCACTGGGGTAGACTGTTCTAGTTTCAGGTGCCATGTGTAATGGATATCAGTTATCAGTTATCTCCTGTTAATTCCTCTTTCCAAGATCTCCACCGCCTTAACCAGCAGGCAGGACTGTACAATGATCAAAATGTTGTGATAAATATGGCGATAAAGATGAGGACAATAATCCGAATAATGTAAATAGTGTACATATTACCTCAGCTCAGAAATATTGACAGATGCTGTTTTTCTCTAACTCTCTGTATTATTGATTCCCATATTGTATTCATATGTATGCTTGGCCGGTTTATAAGAGTTTTGTAGACTAGCATATACGATGATTATTTATGTTTTCGTATTTCCAATGATGTTCTCTTTCTATTATTTCAACTCCATCACATATTGTGTTGTGATCTCATTTTCCTTCCATATAAAGTTACCAACTCCTGATTTTTATATTTGTCTTCGTGTTAGGGAGTTACGAAGTTCCTGAGTTCTAACTTGAAAAGCTAGTCTGTTTTTCCTTTATATTTCTTGCCACAGATGCACGTGATAGTGGATACATTGTTTTTAATAATATCCTTATCTGTGTGTGGCATTACTCGGAAGAGATGCCCGCGTGGTGTTGAAATTCTCCTAAAATTGTCCTGATGTTATATGAACAACAGATGTTTTGTACCTTTTACGATAAGCCCTTCACATAGGGTAGATGAACCAAGTCTGTTTTCTCAGTGTGGTTTTCGTCTCATTCTCTTCTATCCCAGTTTTTGTGGGCTGCTGTCATGTACACATGGTAGTTGTTACATTATAGGATACTGCTTCTACTGATTGTTTCTTGTTCATATATCTTTGGATTGCCACTTGTAATTTATGCTCGATGTTGAAGGCAACGGATAATCCTTTTCTTTAAACTGTATGGCTGGTGGAAGTCGATGTTGAGGTATTCTCCGATAAATGTTAGCTTGCGGCATATTGAACCCATGTCTTAATACTAATTGCATTGTTTAATTGTTGTTTTGTCTCTTCATTGTGAACTGTACGGATGGTCTTATTCACACCACATGGTTCAGTGGTAGCTGGATCTCTTCCTAGTGGGGCCAGAGTATGAAGGAGTCATCTACGTATCTTAGCCATAGAGTTGGTTTTAGTGATCTTGTCTCTAATACCATTTCCTCGTATTACTCTATGTATACATTAGCCATTGCTAATGATAATGTCGAAATATGTTTGATATAATTCCGAAGTATATTGTGAGTGTAAATAAAGTAATTATGTACTGTAATTATATATTGATATACTGGTATGGTCTCCTAGAGGCGAGTCGGAAGTCAGTCTGTTCCTGACTATGGATAGTACCTCTTCCGTGGCGACATTTGTGAACAAACACACCACGTCCTGCCTGACCATCTGGTTGGATTGGATGAGAGCATTTGTTATTATTTCCACGATGACGGCGGAGTTTCGGACATATTATGGTGACTTTAGTATTAACAAGCCATCTATTTCTAAAAGGAAGCTATTTAGAAGGTGGCACGCAGAGTCTTGGAAGCTAATAAATGGCTTGAAAGGAATACTTTCTCTTAATTTTTGGGTGATCGTGTATGTGAAGTGCATTGCGAAAACAACCTGTATGTCTTATTTAAGAAGTGGTCCTTGTTTCTTGATTAAGACCTGCGATAGCTTTCGTTCTGTTTTCATTGTCAAATTTTCTTTACTTTACTATAGGTACCATTTCCAATGATGTCTTCTAGATTCCCTGTATATTCTGTCTTGTCTATCATTGCATTCGTCTTGCCTTTGTCAGTTGGTATTATGATGATGATGTCATTCATTTGTAGGTTTTTTGTTTTGTTTTGTTTTGTTTTGTTTTTTTGTCAGCCTCTCCAATTTTGTGATATTTGATTTGGGTTGCTTGGCTTTCTCCAATATCTATCTCTCCTATCATCTTAGCTCATCTGAAGCTGAGGAATATTCAAGGCGATTTCCCCGATTAGTGCTATGATGTCTAAGGATGGCATATGCTTGAATTTTATTTCGAAGTTGAAAATATCCTTAAGGTTATCAGCTGGTGTTGAATGATGTTGGCTACTGCCTTCACTGGGGGATGAACGACGTTGTGCGCCACCTTCAGATCTTTCAACTTGTTCAATTTCTGTAATTCGCGAAACTTGCTTTCTCAAATTCACGGCACGTGGAACAATATACCCCCGTGGACTAAATAAAGAATTTCGTTTCGAAATTCCATCAAATATCACCTGAAGACAATCGGAGCGTACAATGACTGAAACGTCGTGAATATGGCAGTAAAGACGAGAAATTGCTGCAAGATAAACTTCTCAAATTTAGCTTGATAAAGTCCGGAAGAGTATGAAACACGTGGCTAAGAAATGTTTTCCTTTAATCTACCATATATATATATATATATATATATATATATATATATATATATATATATATATATATATATGTATGTATGTATGTATGTATTGTGTATATTTAGGCGGCAATTTTTCGTTGACGCATGTTTCATTAAATAATATAGACAAGTTTTGTCTATTTATTTTAAGTAAGTTCCTTGCATATTGTTTGATAAGCTTAACATTATCATTGAAAGATGAAAGGAAACCACCATATTGATACATGTTTAAATCCAATCTAAGCTTTCGGCTTCCATAAGCCATTATCAAAGATGACAATTACTTTTCAATATATCAACCAATGCACGGACGAAACAATAATGAAAAATGGAAAATGTCAAAGCAACGACTAACTCGTGTATACGAGACGCGGAAGCGAAAATCGCGTCCCAGCTCGTGACATCACACATGACCACGCGAGAGTGAAAACGAGAAGTATTAAGTATGGGAAGCCGTTGATATAAATCGATGACGTCTGTTATAAATTATAGGCATTTCTATGATATTTGTCGAGATTTCGTTCCGGTTGGGTCTCAACTGTTTTATGAATATAGCTTCAAGAATTTTTAGTTTTTGTTTATTTTTTCATCTTTAAGTATAGTTGTGTTTTCATCAAGAATTCTCCGTAATTGTGTACGCGACCAGGCATGTTGTTTTAAATGCCTAAAAATGTTAGAGTTATCATTCAATATATATATATATATGTATATATATATGTGAGTGTGTGTGATAGAAATTAGGAGGATTTGGGATAATTATAATTAAGTAATTCATCAAGTCTAGCAGAAATCTCAACAGAATGCAGAAAGCACTGGGCGGCCGTTTCGTCCTGGATTTGGGACTCATCAGCTGTGCGCATCCACTGCCGTGAATTGAAACACGGACAGTTACGTTATCAAGCAAACATCATACCAACGGGCCACGGTAACAAAGAGCAAATCGATAGCGAATTTGACACGATAGAGCGCCGCTGGATGACTTATTCTGTGGTTGATCTCATCCGAGTTTCCCTTTTATCATAGGACTTTGCCCCCACGAGTCACAACAACTATCCCCAATTCGGTCAATCCAGGGCAATTGAAACTGGTTCAAGCAAAGATATACAAGTGATAGAAATTAAGAGGATTTGATATAATTATAATTACGTAATTCATTGAGTATATATATATATATATATATATATATATATATATATATATATAAAAAAACTTAAACACTAATATTACTAATAGACCATGGAATATTAACATTAGTATTTAAGCCTTTTTATTATATCCTTACTCTGTCCTAGACAGTGAGTTCTACCTGGATTCATCCTCTTGAATTTTTTTTTTTTCTAAAAATATACATGTATGGGTATTTATATATTTTGTATATGTATGTATATTTTCCATTTTATATATATATATATATATATTATATATATATATATATATATATATGTGTGTGTGTGTGTGTGTGTGTGTGTGTGTGTGTGTGTGTGTGTGCATATGTGTGTGTATGTGTGTGTGTGTCTATGTGTGCGTGTGTGTGTTTCATATTCTGTCGAAATAAAAGTATTATTCGGAGTTTCCATTGTGTTATTTGTGGAAAGTACATCCAAATTCATGAGTTTGAAAGTGTTTATCTCTTATATGTTTTGTATGTGCTTTTATTCGACTTAGATATTTAATGATACAGAATTTATTTGGTACAATTGTCTGTGATGCCTTTATTGGGGAACTATTTATCAGACTTCCTTATTCTTGTTACTCCCAGAGAGGACTAGAAGCAGAAAGGTGTCCAATCGTAAATGTTTTACTTCACAATGCTCTCGCAAAGCCTGAGAGAAATATAAATATTTTTTAACTGTTCTTTTGTTCCTGTTGTTTGGTAGTCATTGCCGACTTCCCTCCAGAATAAATGATATTTACGCTTTTCGCATAAGATAAGCAGGTATGGCCAGACATAGAGACTGATTTTACGGTGTACGTGAAACATTCATTGGAACTTTACGACAACAATTAAGCCGCATGTGGCTACCAAGAAGAAATTAATAAAAAAAATTAATAACATTTTATTGATTTTGCCTTGAGCTGTCTTTCGTATACTTATAATGGTCTTGATATGTCTGAAGATAAATATACGTGATTTTCTTCCCTGATAACATATTTATAAAACATATTATATATTATATATACTTAGATGCGCATGCGCAGAGATGGTGTTTTATCTTTATAGAAAACTACCATTTTAAGTTGCACATATAATGAAAGAAAACTATACAAAATATCTATCTGGCCGTGTGGAATTTTCCGTCGAATTTACATTAATAGCGCTAAGTTATTAGAACCTTTATTCTTCATTAGACATCATTATGTTCTGTGAGTGTCAAATTCTACAAGCAGTCTTTCCTTATTATGTACACTAGAAATTTTAATAGTCCCTTTGTGTTTCTAAATTTCATTTTTGTTACCATTTTCCTTAAAACTCCGTTATTACTCATATGTTTAATCCATGGTATTCTCAACATCCATCTGTAGAACCACATTTCTTTTGCCTGATGTCGCTTCTTCAACTGCGATGACATTGTCTTAGAGTAGGAGCATTATTGCAATGCAGTCCATCACTGTTTACTTTTTTTTTTTAACGATTGTTTTAATACTCCGGGTAGGTTTTGGAATTTAGCATTCGCTATTCCAATGAGCCTGCGGATTTCTGCGTGACATTTTCTGACAGCAGTTTCGCGATTTTCTGAGGTCTCCAATTCTTAGATCTTATCATCGGTTTTTCTAATTGCAGGCAAGCATACATATTGTCTCCTTGAGGATTCGTATTTTCTTTTTAATTTCTCTGACTACCTTCTCTAAGAGGTTTTGTAGTATCCTTTCTGTGCCTGTGGCATATATATATATATATATATATATATATATATATATATATATATATATATATATATGTGTGTCTGAATCATCTTCAATAAGCGAGAGCAAGACCTAAAAGGTCAGCCAACCTAACTGTGATCTCATCTCACAATTCTCACACCTGCACCATATGTGGCCTCCTTTGTAAATCACTAGTGGGTTTTAAATGTCACTTAAGATTATCGCATAAACTTTCATAACAATCAATAAGCTGGCAGATCCTCATACGTCGAAACCGACGGGAGAGTCCATTCTCCTTTCTATTGTTTTGTACCTACTTAAATCATTTTCATTCCGTATGCCGGAAGTGGGCTTCAAAATTGAAAAAAATAGTTTTAAGTGTTTTGTTATACTTATTAAAAAACAGCTAACAGCTAAAATAGTATATTTGCTGCCCAGACCTTTGTATATTGAAAATATTAAGGATTTCATTAGGGAGAAGATGACAAAAGAATATTTCATTGCTATTTAAATTAAATCCAGAAACATTTCTATATATTTTAATCCAGGACAGGCTCTAGTGTGGGGCACCACAAAGGTGGAGGGACAATTTCTTACCTATACGAGAGCATGTATATATATATATATATATATATATATATATATATATATATATATACGTTTCAGAAAAGAAATGTTGGACATGTCAGAATTACTTGTGATATTTTATTTTACACACCAGAAGACACATACCCCAAAATCCATTAAATGGGCTTAAAACCTCCAACATCAGATCAGCCGAAAGAAATTGGGCTAATATTCTTCTGGAATGTGAGGAGATGCACTGTTCATGACATCACAAACATATATTAATGTGCGAAAATAGAATGTACTCATTTTTTTATATTAAAGGGTACTTTAGCGGCCAGATTTAAGCAAAAGCCTCGTAATTTCTGCTGTTCTCTTTGGTTTTATGCGCATAATTAATATGACTTTCATTTTGATATTTTGACAAAGCTTTAAAATGATGCCTATACCTGTAAAAAACCCTTGTTAAATTGTATTTTACTGAACACAATATGCAGACCTGTGTTGGGTGCTGGCTTCTTCAATCCCCATTCTATCTGTAAGTTACCGTCGCCAGATACTCTTCAGCCATTGTCATTTGGATCAGTCCGCCGGTTTCATGTGTCCACAACCTGTTTCCATTCGAGTACTAGGTAATTTGCTCGTTTGATATGTTGATACAAGGCATCCTTTATTGGACACATTTTATCAGAATCTGGAAACTTCCGTCTGTTGATGAAGAGATTGTAACGTGAGACATCAACACTAATCTCATTTGTTATCCAATATGGAAGACATATATATATATATGTATATATATATATATATATGGAAGACATATATATATATATTCTTCTACGACTTCCAGCACAACATTTGGAATGGCTGTACTCTCTCCAAGTAAACATGCCGCCTCAATAAAGCGTTGGTCGGATTTAAGTACTTGAAAGCATTTCTTCTTCCCTAAGTCACTGAAGATACTCGTAGAATCATAAATAGATTGTGGATTAAGTGCAAGTAGAGATTTGGCCAATTCAGCTGATATGTAAGCACCATCAATATTGTAGATCATTTCTTTGGATCCAAAGTCCAGTAGTAAGTTAGCCTGGACAAATTTTTTGTAGTACAATGATAGAACCACAAAATCAGAGTTCACTGTAGCAATTCTAACATGATCAAATCCAAGAGAAGATACATATTTTGCGTACAAAAATATCTATATGTCAGCTTTTTCATTGGCTGTCGTTAGGTCAGGAACTTCTAAAATCGATGACATTTCTCCATTGGATGAGATACAAAAAACTCTGACCTTGAACGTTATGTTGTGCTCATTACTATTAAACATTCTTACGTGTTTCTCAATTGAATTCAAGTCATCCATTATGAAGTTATGAGATCTAATTTGTTTTGTGGATGCTGCAGAAATTTAGAAATTTGTATCGGAAAATTATGTCCCCGTCTTAGATCTGATAACCTGATAGATAGATAATTTGACCGGCAATATTTTTCCAGGAACTTGATGGAATCGGGGAGATAGTGATCGGTTGGAATAAAGGCAGCACTGCAATTTCCTCACAAAATCTTTCGAATTACAAAGTCGGAGATTTCTTGTGAAATAGCACCATGCCATCGTATATACTTGGTGTGTTTTGCGGTACGCTTGCCAGCTGAGGTATTTTCTCTGCAAGAGAAGCAGCTTTTCCCTCACAGTTTTTGTCATGGCATCATCAGGATGGCACAGTGACAGCGGATATGGTGAAAACTCAAACTTCAACACCTCTTCAAGATGAATGCTTCTGCTTCCTTGTATAACAAGCAAACGCGCAAAAGTATTCCGATTTACTCTCAATGCAATCGAACCTTCATTTGTTCTCAAATTCTTTTTGATGATCATTTCATCAAAAGTCGACAATTTCATGAGGAGTTTGTAAAATGACTGAGTGCCTATAATAAATCGCATCTCAACAAAAGATTACAAAGAATTCTTTCCAATTTTTACTACTAGCATTAAGTCAACACAAGCTTCCTTACGTACTATCAGCAACTCCAGACGAAATGTTTTCACTGTGGGAGAAAGCATTCATTCACTCACTTATCAAATTTAATGTAAATTTGACATTGCTTTTATCATAGAATTTTCAAATATGTTGACTTCCGTGTTGCATGTCCTACCTAGTCTGTTCAGATAGGTCACCGTTTCTCTTGAACCTGTCTTACGTTTTGATATCAGACCAAACTGCAGATGTTTAACACTTCTGATGCGTCCGAGAGAAGCACTAAACAAGATATCTTGGCCAAGTGTTTTCACAAGCCGATTCGTTCGTTTGGAGGCATTGTTGACGTTGAGCAGCAGAGTCTGCAATAAGTTTTTCAGCATATCGTGTATCAGCACTTTTTCTTGTTTATTTGTTCTTGGGAGAGAGGTCATGTTGAAAATTGACTGGCTACATTGCTGATCTCTTCTCTTGATAACTGTTTCTTTTTTATTTGCGGTTGTAAAAAGACGAAAGGAAAACACCGTGTTGGTTCATATTCTATTTATTCCGAGTACTTTCTACATAGAATAAGGTCATCATTAGGTATTTTTAAATATAAAGTAAGCATTTAGTGTTCATGGTTGTGTAGGAAAAACATTGTCGTGGTCATCTGAATAATACCTTTTTTATATGAACGCTGTGTCATTGCTGGTTGACAGACAACGTTTAAGGTGAGATAATTAGATTTTCTGTAGAAAATTTCCGGTCTTGAGCAGTTGCTAGATAAAGGAGAAAACTGTTCGTGAGAAGTGCTAGCATTTAAAGTCTATCTATTGCACATTTTTAAAATGTTTGTAGATTATTATTGAACTTATTGAATATTTTTGATATAAATAATTTCAAGGATTTTTAGTTTGTTATATGTATGGAGATATTTCTGACGATGGTTTTTTTTCCGAATTGCAAGTGTGGACATATATGGCGTTGTAAATGATTAGGAATATTGGAAGTATTATTCAGGTGTAGACATAGCATACTTGAAAGCGTTCTTGTCGTGTGTTCAAAATAGATATTATTTTTATCGTTGGAGATGCAGTCTCCCAGAGGACATTAAATTTATATTTATAAATGATGTTGTTTTCTGCAACATGCAAGTGGCCGGGGAAGAGTCATGATGAATGATGTTATTAGATATAGGGGATTTAGTGTAGTATATATAAGTTTTATTTTTCTAATACGGTCTGTGGTGTATGTGTTACTTTTATTAATATTTTAGGATATTTTCGTCTTCTTTTTAATTAGCATGCATCACGTTATCATATAAAAGGTTGGTATGTTTGGGATTTATAAGATATATATAAGTATATATATATATATATATATATATATATATATATATATATATATATATATATATATATATAGACACATTTATAAGAGAAAATATAGAAGATATGCTATATTTATGGGTTAATATTCCCAGGGATAGAGTGTATGTAAATATAAAAGTGGACATTTAGTTCAAACCGAACTACGACAGACTGTTTCATGTTTCTACGCCATCTTTAGGCTTTCTAAATAATATATATATATATATATATATATATATATATATATATATATATATATATATATATATCGAAAAATTGATTATTCATTTCAGAAAGAGTATCTACCAATTTTCTTACGATTTTTCAGAAATAATCCATCGTATCTTTGTTATATTTATTTATATCTTCAAGGACATATAACTCTGCCCGAAAATGAGATTACTAATACAACTTAATAAATATTGTCTATGATAATATCATCTTATTTTCTCTTTTGGGGGTTTTGGTGGCAGTAAATGTCTATGCTTGATTCATCACAAAGGGTAATTCATACAAATCACATAGCGACAGGCAGTTATCGCAGAGCAGAATAGATTATGATTCACTTCTCTTCCCTCACAGGATACCTATATTAAGTAGGACAAAGTTTACAGCAGACTACGGTAAACAGGCATAGAAGAGTTTGATACAGTAGAGATGTTTATCTCCCACAAAAATGATTTTCCACAAAGGCTATGACCAAATAATACAGGCTACATTTTTCAGTCGATGCCGTTCGAAAATCCATTTTCTTGTACAGTATAGAATATTCATTTGCAATTTTATCTATCTATCTCAGTCTGTCCATATCTATTTATCTGTCTATATATTTGCAGTTCTATCTATCTATCTATCTATCTATTTCGATCTCTCCATATCTATCTATCTATCTATCTATCTATCTATCTATTTCAATCGGTGCATATCTATCTATATATCTATCTGTCTATCTCAGTCTGTCCATATCTATCTGTCTCTCAGTCTGTCTGTCTGCCATTCTATCTATCTGTCTCGGCATATCTGTAATGCGGTTCATTGATCAATCCCAGTCAAAATTTTGGAAAGTAACTGCCGTTGATTTGGAAATTATTATCTCAGATAATGGCGTACATATTTTCTATATTTCTGTATTGATATAACCGCTGCAAGACCAGGATGTTATTGTAAAAAGATATTCCCAAATCATCTATTAACATACGCATGCATGAAATGCAAAACTAAGAAATCACAAGATATACCCTCATCAATTTTTACATTGATATCCACTCATTACTTAAAAATATTTTATTAATTTTCATTATTTCACTAGCTGATGTCAGCCCTCTCGGTTCATCGTTTGAAACGCAAATGACGCTCGTATATACGTGTTTAAATTCTTTCTCAAAAGCTTCTCGAAGAGTTATATCTTTCAACAGGATTTTCGACCTCCAAATTGAACAAACCATGTTCGATATGAAGCAATCCCAGTATGCCTTCCTGTTGTGAAAAACCGTCCCATGGGACGATATATCAGGGAAAGTCTTTTGTTTGGCAGTATCATTGACATTGACTAGAGAATGAACTGACGTGCCCAGAGATGAGGTAAAATTCTGTGAAGTTTTTTTCAGGGTAGAATGCGAGGAAGATGTCCAAGACGTTCCACTAATGTCATGTCACATCAGAAATGTGGTTGGGTTCTTCAATGATTTGTGTTAGTCTATAAGTGATGGAGAAATCTCTGATAATTTGTGGGAAAACGTGAATTTACTGCTATCAGAACAAAATTCAAGAACATATCATTTGATTTCACTTACCAAATATTAAAAATGTAAAAATGAATTATTGTTGAAATATTCGTCAACCTGAACACAATATTTAACGAAATCCCTCTGAAATTTGTTAGAGTGCGCTGAAGAAGGCTACCGATAAAAAAATAATAAAAGAGAGAAAATAGAAGTAAACAAATACACTCAGATGTCACACTTGGAACTGCAGAATAAATAACTACTTGCCACTAAAATGTGATTTCTGGGAAAATAATGGTAAGATGGGGCACCATATAGTGATGTAATGGGTAGCCAGATTTTCTCGCTAAAACAATTACGAATGATCAGTTAGTTCGATCCTCGGTGGGTGTCCTTTACTTTCGGCCTTGTGCCACATTCAAGCTACGCTTGGAAAATCACTATAAATGGTAAGATGGAAAAGCAACATAGGAAATGTGCATGCACAAACCAACAAGCCGCACAATCCTCCGTACCTATATATATATATATATATATATATATATATATATATATATATATATATATATATATACCGTCATCCACAGACAGACTGTTTCGCAGCTCATCAGTGTGGCTAGACACCCGGTTGCCTCCAGCTAGGGTCGAAACCAGATTAAACTGGTGTCAGTCGGAGATTCTAACCATTAAGACATCGGCGCACGGTAGGGAGGAAAGTTGATTTTTAGCGTGTTTATCTTTATAAACACGCCCAGTGACCGGGAGTGACTCAATTCGCATTAGCGAAGAGTCTCGCTATATAGCTATAATAGTTACTGTTTACCAACACACACACACACACATATATGTGTGTGTGTGTGTGTGTGTGTAAGTAGTGCTCGCGTGGAAAAACCTGGCTAGTTCGACTTGTACAAGCCGAACTATACAAGGTTTTTCCATTTCGGCCGGAATTGCCCTGACGATCCGTTTAGGTGAAACGCAGGTAGGTTTTCCTCCAAGAAATTTAATAAAATTCTTACGATATATATATATATATATATATATATATATATATATATATATATATATATATATATATATATATATATATATTCGTCTTTTGAAGCAGAATTGTTGTACAAGAAATATAATGTAATATATTTAAAACACACATAACATTTGTTCAAATCATATAATCAGGGATAATTTTCAAATTCGCTTTCATTAACCATATTATGGTTGTCCTACTAAGTGAAATTACATCATCTAACTGTAATAAATTAATTTTAAATGACAAAATTTAAGGTCATGCAAAAAAAAAAAAAAATGAATGACATAAATAAATGTATAAATAATATTTATATTAGCAAATAAATAAACTAACGGTGTTCATTACAAATCAACTAAAGCAATCATCATTCTTCATTGACATTACTCCGCCAGTAACTTATATATACAACCCACATAAAGAGTAATGATGCGTAACACAACAGTCGGATGAAGCGTGTCAATAATCTATCTATCTATCAAATTGATAATTCTTCAATTAAACGCAGAATATACTTAAGATTGACCTACATGCAGTTGTGTATTACACGTTGTAGGAATCTTCACACACACATACACACCCTCACTCATATATATATATACGTATATATATATAATTGATCATTGATGTCAACAACTAGTGGCTGTGTATTGACTTCAAGTCCCGATTTTAGATTTACATACCATATATTCCTGAATTTGAGTACGACCATTAATATTGAAGAGAAATAATCAACAGTTCGTAAGCAAGATCATCTATTTAAATGTGATATAATGCTATGCCCATACACACGCGCATGCGCGCAGATAGAATCCTTTGAGGCTGCACGTGTCAATAAGACGGCATACCTAAGCAGATAGATTAATAAATTGGAGATGAAAACTTGCAGTCAGAATATGTTAAAAATATCTAAACATAAGATAATAAGTAGATTGATAGATAATTTTGTCATAGCCTTTTCAAATGCTAACGCCTGTAGGCATTTGATTTTGAACACATCATTCAAACAAGAAATCACTTCATTCTGTTTCCTTTCGAAAAGTGAGATCTCCGTACGATCAAACATCCTGCCAGATACGGACAACACTTAGTTACCTGTGTTCTTTAAACCAAGATAGGCATGGCTTTACAAGTGCTACGCCTACGGCTACACCTTTAGAATGAAGTGCAGTTCCTAAGCTAGTTTAATATATTCCAACAGAAGAGCTTGAAGGCCGTGGGAAATTTCTCATTAGCAAATCTCTTTCACTGCTTCCTCACAGGTTGTTCGGCTGTTGCTGCTTTTGAAGCTCTTCAATACGTCATTCTCAAGATGGAAGCAGCCATATTCTTCCGGCCAACTCTGCATGCTGCCGCCAATAAATCCTTCTTCTAATTTGGACTGCATGCTTAAAGAAGGATCACCCCATACCACTTTTCCCTGGTTCACCTAAGAAACAGCATTCCCATATCTGGTATTCTTTTTCAGGATTTTGCACAAGTTTATAGAAATGCGCAGGTCAGCTCAAGTGTTGACATGTCATTTTCATATTCGCCATCTAAAATGTATTGCAACTTTCAAAATCTCGCCATTTCTTCTCTCTCCATATATATATATATATATATATATATATATATATATAGATAGATAGATAGATAGATAGATAGATAGATATAATCAAATGAATAAATATAAATAAATTAAACATTTAACAAAGTAATACTTCACCCAAACAATATCACGATCATGTAAGACCCAAACATATTAAGTAAAACTATAAAGAAAGATCAATAACTGATTATTTCATTATTGGTATGAAATCCGAGTCGTACTGGCGGCTTGGGGTAATATGTATTTTTACTAATATATATATATATATATATATATAGGTAGCATATCTTAATTTGAACATGTTTCATTAGATGATATAGATATATGTACATATGTTTTTATAATACTCCTTTCCGGTTTTCTTGATGTTAAACTGAAAACAAGGAATACCCGTAGTTTTTTCCAATCCAAATACTTTCGATCTACTGTAACATCATCATCGGTGGTGAATTACAAAGTTTAACATATTGTAACTTCATTTTCTTTGTGATTTTTAATTAAAAATAAAACACGCGTCAACGCACTTTGTTACAATTATTTTAATATTTTAATGTTATCCGTTTTAGCAGTGGAATGCTTTTTGCAAAACAAGTGTCACATTGTCAGGCAGCTGACCGCAAATTGGTAGAATATATATATATATATATATATATATATATATATATATATATATATATATATTTGAATTTAAGTTATATATTAAATGCAAAAATTGTCTCATTTTTTCGATTCCTGGCTGCCTTCCTCTCCTTAGTAAGGACGCTGCTGTTCACAGGCATGGCCTGGCAGTTATCTCCCGCTAATAAGCAATCTCTCCTTTGAATTACCAGAACATTCTTACATATGTCTTCATCTCTCTCTACCCAACTCAGTCAGCTATCTCTTCTTTCTCTAGCGTTCAAATTCCTCTCAATACTGCTGCCTTCTTGATATTTATGCTAATACGATAATATAGACAATGCGATCACACTTCACCCGTTTGTAAATATATTTGTGTTCGGCGACGTTAATGCCCAGGTGGCTGAAACACTCTTTCACTGACCTCGCTGGCATCGCAACCCTTAATTTCTCAATCACTTAATCTATTACGCAAGCGTTTGACTTCCTATGCATTTCCCCAATAACCCTGACGGGCACAATTCTCTTCTTGGTCTCTTTTTTTTACATCTATCCTTGACTCTTGTCATACTACGCAGCTTTGCCCACTTGGCAACTCAGGCCATACGGTTGTTTCTGTAAATATCTCCTCCCGTTCCTCAACCAGCCACGAAACTCCTACCATAGGATCTTTTTCTGTTATCAACATGTAGATTGGGACTCGTTACTTTATCTCCTTCGTGACGTCCCTTGGAATTAAGTTTTTAGTCAGCCTGTTCAAAAGTGTTCATCTGATTGTTGCTTTCATTCCAGCAAGAAAATACTAAGGTAAACTGCGTTCATCTCCTTGGTTCTCACCTGCATATTCGACCGCTATAGCCCACAGGAATCAGTTCCAGAGAGACACGTCTGATTTCAACAGGCATCTCTTTGTCTCTCTTCGTAATGAGTGCAAACGTGTCCTCAATGAAGAGAATTTACTAGGTTGATCTTGAAAACGATCTTCAATCTCTGATTAACTGGGGCAAAAAATAGCTAGCAAATTTTAATTCCTTTAAGTCGAAACTGCTCTGAATTGACCACAACTGGTGGCTCTGCAACTGTGTGCTGAATACCAGCAGATCCTCAATTCCTCCTCTATTCAATGATTTCGAAGTCCTGACAGCTACAGCATAAATGTTGGATGCTTTGTTCGGAAATTCTCTTCCAACTCGACACTCGTCTCTTTTGAAGTATCTAGAGCTGATTTCCCGAGCAGGACAGAGATCCTACTGTTACATATTACCTGCCAATGGCGTCAGGCATCATTTCGAAATTAGACTGCCATAAGGCAAACGGATCTTATTGTACCCCAGCCATCCTCCTGAAGAAATGTGCCATCGATCTGTCTGCAGTTCTCTCCAAATTCTACAATTCGCTGTTTCCCGGTTTCTAGTTCCTGTTCCTAAGAACTCTGGAGAACATTCCCATCCCTCTAACTATCCCCCCTATTAATCTCCTACTGCTTTGCGGGAAAGTATTGGAGGTTTTAATCAATGGTGATTAGTTAAGCATCTTACCTTTCAGAAGCTACTCTCTGACAAAAAATATATCCTCATGTTTTGCCTGATTTAACGCTGATGTGATAATGGCCGTCACTGAATATGTTTATTAAGTTCTTGATAATAACGGTGAATTCCGATTTGTCGCTCGAGTTATCTAGAAGACGTTTTACAGGAGGTGGCACGTTGGTCATCTACGAAAGCTCCAGGACTAGGTAAAACTGGACAACTGTTTGATTTAAAACAATGATTCCTATGAAATCATGAAATGAAGTTTATTTTGAACAGGCTCGTTTGACATGAACCCGAATGTCCTCCAAGTCTCTATCCTGGGTCCTACGCTGTTTCTGATCTTCATCAATGATGTTCCTGAGGACATCAGTTCCCCTGTGGACATTTATGCTGATAACACTACCATTTAATCCTGTCACAATTTCTCTTGCTATCCACCAGAGCCGACAAATGTAACCTGGCAGCTGCTCTTGAAAAAGATATCCAATCTTTGGTTAACTGGGGCAGACAACAGCTAGCAAATTTTAATTGCTTTAAAACGAAACTGCTCTCAATTAACCACCACTGAGAATCTTTCCTGTCCACCATCAACATGGCTGATACTAGATTCACCGAAAGCCGTCCACTGCAGCTTCTTGGCCTCACATTTCCAACTGACTTGAAGAGGAACGACTACATCCCATCATTACTGCAAGGAAATTTAGCTCAATGTGTCGTGCCAGAAGGTTTTTTCAGAATCCATCTTGTACATTTAAAAATCTACCGTTCACCACTGTATTGAATTCTGTTACCGTATCTTGTGACGCCCCCCAGTGTCGCTGCGCTGCTGTGACGTCTGCCTGGCCGCGCCCGCCGTGCTGTCCCAGTCGCGGCGCCAATTGTGACGTCACCCCGTCTGTCTCCGCGCCGTCGCCGTCCTATCCTGTCCCGTAACTTAGTATTGGTCGCGGCGCCAAATGTGACGTTCTAACCTTTTGCTGATTCGGATGGGAATCTGGTTAGATTCGGTATGAGCCTTGTCGTTCTGTTTTCATATTGGTATCTCACCATACCCTCATAGGGTGTCAACGGGTTTCCCCTCTCTCTCACAGTGGCATCTCATACTTATCCCTTCAGGGGGGCAATTACAGGCCCCCCCCTTCTTCACATGATTACCTTCGCCTGCTGCTCACGCCAGCATTCAGCCAATGGGCGCATAGCAGTGTGGGTGTGGCCAGACTGGCCTCGGTTTAAAAAATCTTCCACAAAGAAAATAAAATTGTCTTCCTTTTTCTTTTCTTCCTTTCTTTTCTTTCTTCTGCCCGACATCAAGTCCTTAGACTCTTATCTTAACCAAATTTCATATGGAATTCGTCAACGAGATTTTCGCCAATTATCAAGTGGGTGGTCAATTGGAGGTATCGCACCTTGGTGCCAATTGTTCGTTCTGATAAAATAATTTTTTTCCCTGGTGGCCGGTTTAAGTCAGTTTAAATCTGCTATTAGAGTGGCCGTTAGGACCGACACTTTTACTGTTAAATTCATTAAATGTAACCGCCACTTCTATTCCAACAGTTGCACTTCTCGCTTGTGGAACTCTCTTCCGTTTCCTTGCTTTCTTCATAACTACAATTTATAAAAATCTAAATGTAACGTCATGTCACCATCTTCTATCTACTTGATTATTATACAATAATTGTAGATATTTTGTTATTCTCTATTTTTCTCTATGTACAAGCTTTGATTCGCTGATAATTGATTATTTTTGGACTTTATTTCTTAATAATTAAGATTTTATTGATTTGCATATAATATTACAAATGTAATGTATCTATATAGTCGTTGCTTGTAAAGAAATGATTAACGTGTGCAAGATTTGCAAGTTTCGCTATTTAGTTTTACTATACGTGGGAGTTTGCTATTAGTCTGACTAATGTAAGTATCTTTTCTATTTTGAATAAGAACGTATATATTTGGGGTTTTTTAAATGATTACCCGGGCTTATGGATAATAATTAAATTAAATATTTAAAAAGTAACGTAGCATGTTAATATTTTTGTGTAGGAGAAATGATGGTAGCAAATATGGAAATACAAGACAGCCTTATCAAACATAATGACACCTAATATTTCCTATCATTCATTAACCGATAAATATGAAATAAATCAAGCACAAAACCTGTTTCTTCAGTCACCAGGAGGGCAAGTAGATAGTAACAGTATTGCATTGAGCTAGACGGTATCAAATTCTTGCTAATATATTACAGTGAATTGGCACGACAAACACATGAAATTGGTAGAGACTTTATTGATAGAACAGTTTGTTGACTGGAATTAATAGAACTGGTATCTATAAAAACGTAATTAAACAGACCATGCACAACATGTACATGCACAAACTTTTCCAACCTGTCTCCCATTCACACATTCCATCTTTCAACCTATCCTAGTGAAACTGTGTTACAGGAAGTTCAATGAACACTCGGAAATCTACTGTTAGGATGTAATTGCTTCTGAAATTGAATAGCTAGTGGGGAAAAAAACTTACCGAACTATTTTCTTTCATTATGAAATTGATATAGATGAAATCCCATGGAATGATGAGACGTACTCCTTATTACCCTACGAGTTTACGAGAGTGTTTTAAGTATATATGTGGTATCTTTCCTAGGATCTCATTTGTAGGACACACACACACACACACACACACACACACATATATATATATATATATATATATATATATATATATATATATATTACATACAAGGACTGCTTGACTTGAATGCGTCATTTTCCAGAAAACTTCTCGTCGATAATTTTTGTGGTATAATGTATTCTTTGAAATTCGCATTTTAACATCACTGCTATATATATACTTTTTTTTTACATTTATACTATACACATGTAAGGAAGACGGATCTATATGCATATATACTGGTCCGCTACGAGCACATTGGTATCTTAAGGCGACTAACCAATCATAATTGTGTAAGCAGGAACATTTGTTTGTTCAGCTCCCATTGAGACCATATGTCATTTATACTGCAACTATGCTGAACGAACCTGTTTCTCATTGTGGAAAAGCGAATGTTTTAACTACTTGGCCACACATATATATATATATATATATATATATATATATATATATATATATATTACATACATACATACATATAGTGGGTGTCGACTCACAAAGCGAGTATGACCATCACTGACATTTCCAGTCCATCAGTTAAGCTACCCACAACAACGCACCATTCATTCTTTATGAGCCACTGTGAACCACACTGAATCATCGATACAACGCAAAGCAACATATCAACTGTACCAACGGGCCTCAGTGACGAAGAAAAAACTGAATAGACCCGATATAGGGCCGATACTCACAAATTCCATGGTGATACTTATCCAAGTTTTATGAACAACGGATTGTGCCCCAATAGCTACGTTTTGTTTTCCCCCGAATAGCTCCATCGCAGAGCATTAGCTGGGTCAAACAAGGATATACAATAGAATTTGGGGGATTTAGGCAAATCATTACAGTAATTCATCGAGTCTAGGATAATCCTCAACAGAATGCAAAAAGCACTGGATGGTTGTTTAGTCCTATTATATATATATATATATATATATATATATATATATATATATATATATATATATATATATATATGTGTGTGTGTGTGTGTGTGTGTGTATTAAGAGAGAGAGAGAATAGAAAGATAGATACTATTTATTTTAGAATATTACATCACAAAACTTGTCAAACATGCTACACAATTACAGCCGTGTTTCGATGCATATCAACGTATCTCACGAGACGATTATAAATTACTCGCGAGTGATAAATTGTCATCTTACATCGAAAGATAGATAGATAAATATATATATATATATATATATATATATGTGTGTGTGTGTGTGTGTGTGTGTGTGTGTGTGTGTATGTGTGTGTATATGTGTGTGTGTACGTATAATGTACGCCGGAATTTGTATGTGCGAATAAATCAAACACACTCAATGCCAACTTAAAAATTAGCACAATTGAACATAATGAAACATTTAAAAGGAATGGAATAAAAATTCCTTTAAACCGATAGAGTTTTCCACACATTACAACGGATGGTTGTCTTTTATTTGCATAAAATTGAAAGTTGGTTGCCGAAAGCTACCAGGAAATCGCAAACTAAATAAATAAAAAAAGTCCGCAGTCATTATCGCGAGAAGATATCTTATTTTTTTTGGTTTTTGTTGTAGCTTTCTCCTTTTGTAATTATCAACAGAAGAGTAATTAGAATCTCTTTATCTAAGATTACAATTCCACAGCGTCAGTTAAAAATGCATAAGCGTGTTTGTTTTTGAAAATGTTATATGGTTTTAGGGTTAACTCTTAATTAAAACCATGTTTTTGTTTTTACGTTAGGAGTTTTATTTACCATAGAGCTGTTGATAATTGATCAAGCACACACGTAGTAACCTGAAAAGAATTAATTCAACTTAAAGGTAAAACCGAGTTACAAATGTATGCACAAACGGATTTATCAACATTCGTATGTCTTTGCTATTATTTATGAACTGAATCAACTTTCCATACGAAAACTGATTCGATTTTTTTATTCTTTTGTTAAACAGATACATGGCCGAAGAGCCAGTCAATGCCCACTTTTAAGTAATGAGGGATGATTTGAGTGCATCAAAGGCAGAAGTAAGGTGTGCATATTTCCAGTTTATCAGAGGTGTTTAAAATAACACAGTTTTTGATAGCGTCGTCATAGATCTAAACACTGAAGGGTATATAGGCAGTGTGCAACAAGAAATAACGTGCAGCCAAGGTAGTGACGTGCTTTATTTTAATGTGTATTACAGAATACAGGATTGGAGACAATAGATATTTTTGTTAATGAATGTTTGCTTTTGTTAAATGTAAATAGTCTCAACAATTGATTAGTCTCTTTCTTATTGTTTAATATTGTTAGTGAAAGGATGTATAACGATTGACCATAGTCGTGTATAGGTTAAGATCCTAATGATCGAGGAAGCATACACTAGACAGTCTTTTCTACAAATTAAAAATTCCTAGAAAAATACTCTTAGTTGTTGCTGGCATGTTTGGTCCATGACATTATCAGCATCGTACTATTGCTTCAACTCTCTTCTTCATCTTTGTGGAGATTATTCAGTATTCACTGCCATATAGGAAGGACTGATATTATGTAACATTTCAGCATTCTTTGTTTCTATTGCTTAAGGTCTCATTTTCATCACTGCCATATAGGAGGACTAATATTATGTTCAGCACTCAAGATGTGCAATTTGGTGTAATGTATATTGGCTCTGAGTAAGAATTTGGAGAGCAAAGTTCAAATCTCAGTTGATTTTGTTATAGTCACACGCAAACACTCTAGGGTAGTGTTTCTCAATATTATTTATCAAGAGTTGGGATTATTGGGCTCAGCCCAGGTGAGTCAACATTCAAGTATATCTATTTCAAAGCAACAAAATTTTTTGTCGCGCATTATTTTCATACTTGACTTCAGTTGGATCTAAAATTGTTTTAACTCCATGCTTCAAAATACTGACCGAAATACATTTTGTTCATATTGTTTATAATAAAGAAGAAAGAAAAAAAACAGGATAGAAATTGAAAAACAAAATTTGGTAATGAATGTTTGCTTTTGTTAAATGTAAATAGTTTCAACAATTGTTAGTCTCTTTCTTATTTATTCCATGTCATTGTTTAATACTGTTAGTGAAAGGATGTTTAACGATTGACCATAGTCGTGTATAGGTTCAGATCCTAATGATCGAGGAAGCATACACTAGAGAGTCTTTTCTACTAATTAAGAGTTCTTAGAAAAATACTCTTAGTGAAAATTCTTCATTACCAATGGAATACGATGAGAATGAGAAAGAGTCGACTTTATTTACGTGGAATAAAGAATCCTAGATGATACTAAAAAATGTAGATCGTCTACATATTTGCCATTACAGTAGACATATATTTGCAAGAAACTAGCAAGTTTTCGTCTGTGTGAAATAGGATACAGATAAATCATTTAATCACCCACAAAGCCACCTAGATTATTTTGAAGGCTGAAAAGTTGGCAGCTCTAAACCAGCAGTACTCTATATTTACTTTGATCTTATTCTTGTAAAGAATTAAATAATTCAATAAACACGTGGAACGAAGGATTATGATTTCTTTAAAAGCTATATCTGTAACTGTCATGCACTTTAATTACTACGACTGGTTGTTTTGAAATAACCGTAGATGACATACCCTGACATGAGAAGGTTTTCAGTCAGTTTGCTTGCATTTCAGGCATTTAGTAAGTTTAATTTGACACTTGTTAACGACAATGCAATTACGATTTAAATAGTACTAGCAGCATGGCCCGGCGTTGCCCGTGCTTTATTCAAAAAATCGTACGACTCATACAGCAATCGCTATCACTTGACTTAAAATATTTTTGCCCTTCCTTGCCTTTAAAGGAGCTGCCCGTTGCCGTGCTGATGTTACTACATGCCTTACTTCTTGTCTATCTCACACTGCGAATTTTTTCTAATCTCTATACTAAAGATTTAATCTGTTACGAAAAAAGAACTAAACAAAATGAACACAAAACGATCAGCTTTACAAAAGGACTCGAAACTGAAAAAAAAAACGAATGAAAAAAGAATGTTAAAAACAAATACTTTTTCACACCGAACCAGGTTCTGCGGAATCAGAATCAACGTCGAGTTTAAGCAAGCGAATGAGCCAATTGGAGTAAAGTGGCATGCAGATTTAAATTTTTCCCACTTGTGACGAATGCAGCTATCAATTTTTTTTTGCATGCTAGCATGCTAGTTAACATTCGTGTCAGTCAGTTGGCTTTCACGCTGGCCAATAGAATCTTACTGCCTATTCGTGGCAGCCAGCTATAGGCTTCGTTACACACAAGCACACACATCCTGCCTTTTATAGACAGAGATTCACCAGCAGTGGTCTAAGAAGAAAGCTTGCTAATTCTTGGCACTAGGCAGATATTTAACGAGTTTATCTGTGGTGTTCCCGTGTGAAATGAAATGAAAAACAATGAAATGTATATATGAATAATTGTATTTACTAATGAATTACTGGATGATTGTTTATAAACCGATATTATTTCCAATAACGATAAAAATTATACTTAGTTTGAGTTTGTAAATTTGCATACTTACTTTGTTATATTTTGATACTGATGTTTGCGGAAGAGGCAGCTTCCCTCGTGTGGCAAAGCGAGCACGTATATGCCTTGCGTGCAAAATGCGTAAATGAAAGGAAAGTGGAATAAAGTTACCCTAACGCCTAAATTTAAGAAAGACACAGTATCAGAGCTCGGGGAATTGGCGAGCGTGGTTGGGCGTATGCAAATATTTTGCGTGGACAACTCTGCACTAAAAAAGAAATGCACGCGAGAGAGAATAGCCAGTTCGCTCGTGAACGTGGTGCTACTTGTACGGAGAGACTTTGTCAGTTGGAAAGAGATTGTTTAGGTCAGTTTCACACAATGTGTAAGTAAATATTCCTGTCTTTGGTTAAAAAGTGAAAATTTCAAACATGTGTATCTATTATTTATACGTTTAAATAACGAGAAAATAATGACAGATTATAAACAAAATGCGTTAAATCAATAGAAATTAATTTTATGTTTCTGATATGACAATAAGTTATCAGATTCAGGCCTCCAGAGACATGGGATTGGAACGAAAACATGCATTTTGTAAATAAGTTAACTGAATATTACTTGACTGCAAAAGACTTCTGTGGCTGAGCTGACAAAAAGCACGCGGTGCTCTATATGGTTTCAGCTACAATAGATTTGTAACGTAACAGAAAGTGCATTTTCTTTATTGGCTCACGAATACACAGTCCGTTAGACAGATTTGCACTGTGAAAAAAGGTGTCTACGTAAACAACTGAATCCACTAATTGAATATAACTTTAAAACTATAAATCGAAAACGAATTATTTATCTTTTTACATCAAACATTGTTCAAAATAAATTACTATTATGATAAAAGTCCCAATTTGAATGTTCCCTTGGAAATATATTCCCATCGTACATTTGATTAACATGCTAATCCAAGATGTGTTACAGATTTTAGGTTTGATGTTTAAAAATTACTTAAAACTTTGGGCCTTGTGATATAGAATTAAAATTTCACTCTATATTTCTGAAATAAAAATGACCAAAATCATTGTTACATTTTGACATTGAATAGATTTAAAAAAATTACTGCAAGTACAATTTTCCATACATTTACAATTTTTCAATCCTTTTATCCAAATCACCGCGTAGATACGAAATGGATTGAAAAGATTGATATGTACCAGGAATTTGGTTGAGAACCGTAAGAAATAATTGAAAATGATGAGAACAGTCTTAACAGTAATTATCGAATGAATAGGATCAGACACGAAGAGATGAGGAAATCTGATAGAATTGGTGACAGGATAAGAGTTGGGACCTTCGTTGTTAAAACTTACATTGTTAAAGAATTTATGAAGAAACTAGCCGTCTCTTAATTTTCACTATAATCTAATTATTGATAGAAGTAAAAATATATAATAATAATAATAATAATAATAATAATAATAATAATAATAATAATAAATCTTAAAAATGTGACACATGAGAATATAAACAATCCCTCGGATTGATTGGAAAAGATTCCGACAGTTTCACTGAACGGATTCTTCGTAGCCCATGCCTTAAATAAATGTAAGAACGTTCTCATGAGCACAGCCCACGCCTTACAGAGGGCTTTATCTATTCAAAATAAATGTGTGTGGGTGTTGTTTTTTATTTAATTGCTCAGTGGAAAATGTCATTTCTGACATTAGGTATTGGGGCGGTACCCGGAAAGAAATGAGTACACACCAGAAATCAAAGGAAATAATAATAATAATAATAATAATAACAACAACAACAACGGCAAATAATAATAATAATAATAATAATAATAATAACAACAACAACAACGGCACTAATAATAATAATAATAATAATAATAATAATAATAATAATAATAATAATAATAAGCACATACGCAAACCTAAATTTGTCAGACTGTAGCATGGAAAGAAAATATATATGTATGTAAAAATACTAATGTCGTTTTTATCAAGCAGAAAGAGACGAAATGAAAAGTCATGAAAGAATACGTTATAAGAAAATGAAAACAGAAATTTAAGTCAAGGGCATAAAGATTAGGAAATTAATAGTTATTTTAGGAACAATTGCTTAAACATTTTTGGAATGATTTTTTTTTTCTAAATCTGGTAAATGGGGAACTGTGCAACTTGTTCATAAAACAAGCAAAGTTGACGAGAAAGCAGAAATAATTTGCATCCCTGCGATGACATCGATAGCCAATGTATGAAAAACATAATGTAGGAAATAGCATGGGTGTTTGAGTCTACCCTCTTATGAAATAATTTAAGGATAACACAAGGCACAGTAAAGACGAAGAATGAATTTGATCTGAGAGCAGGACGAATAAAAGAAGAAAAAGCTGTATAACAAGAAAACAAATACTAGAAGAAAATTGCACAGACATTTCAAGAATCAAATAAAAAGAATCACGAATGAAAATACATAGACATAAATCCGAAGAAAGCAGTAGAAGAGAATTCCTCTTGATAGTAAAGAAGAAACTGTCCTTAAAAAAGCAATTATATTACAGTCCATCTAGACATAATTCAGTATAAAAGGAATAGCTGAGGAAAAAGGAGACTGCGGTGAGATTTTCAATCATAAAATAAAAAAAATTCCTAATTCTTAGCGTAAAAACATTCAGACAATGTTTTAGACTTTAATATTCTAAGGTGAAAAATATAATTCAACGT
This sequence comes from Acanthosepion pharaonis, assembly GCA_903632075.3. NCBI lineage: Eukaryota > Metazoa > Mollusca > Cephalopoda > Sepiida > Sepiidae > Acanthosepion > Acanthosepion pharaonis. The sequence continues at coordinate 270,994 of CAHIKZ030001534.1, read as the reverse complement.
CTAAGAGAAGATCTAATCGTAATGAGCTACAAAATGTTATCACATTGTTCAGTTCTCTGATGCAGGAAACTACGAAGTAAAAATAATTGCTATTGAAAACGTGAAAGACTATCTCAACCTTGTTCACAAATCAAAATAAATTCGAAAATGATGGTAGCAATTGTAACCAACATTATTAAAGCCACAGTAAGAGTCTAGTATATTACTGCAGAGAGTTTTATTTATGTCGACTATTGTTCTGATGAACTTTCTTGTTTTGTACTTGAACATCATGAATTTAAGCGACGTACTATATTGTCACTTAGGTCTCATCGTTTTCCTATTTAAATTCCTTGCTGTAACTGTAAGTTCTATTCTAATAGTTATTTCTTTCAAACATCTCGCCTATGGAACGCTATTGCGGCTTCTTGGTTTCCTCCCAACTACGATCATCAAATATTTATATGGAACGTCAATTGTTTTCTCTTACTTTGATTCCATTTTTTAATATTCTTTTCTACTCAGTTTATTTCTCTTTCAGGAACTCTTGTGTATACGTGGCTTTATCGCTTTCCTTGTTAAAAAAATATTCAGTCACTAATTTACTGGATTTTTATAGCAATTACTCACTTATTGACTGTCCGACTCTGATGATCTTTAAATTGGACAAACCTGCATAAAATTAATATGCTGTATTTTTTGCCTTGAAAAAACCGTACTTCTGTAATGCAGATTTACTAATTTAGCTACGGAACCTTTAGTTTTAGCTCATTATATACCACGCCTTATTATCCAGAAAGTAAGTTGAATTATATCCTAAGAAAAATTCAAGAATATTTAACTATCGGTCGGCAAATCATTACACTTCAGGCGTGTACCACAATACAGAAACATTTCAAGCCTCATCAGAAGAACACCAAGTAGGAAAAGATAGTTGAAGTCTATTTAAACTACGTCCTGCTTATTTACAAGCATATATGTGTAGGCATGCGCAGAGATCTTTTAAACATTCTACACCACATCCCAAACTAATCTACTAATAGAAGGAAGCGATCCTGCTTTATCTCCCGTGGCCAATGAATTGATAATTATCGGTTAGGCTGACGACATAACTATCCATAGTTGGGAAATGAATGATTTTGAACAGAAAAAAAAATAAGACTCATGATAAACATTTCCAAAACAGAAACTATATTATGGAATTGGAATGAAAACAGTAATGATATATACTCTGAATCTATCATAAACATTTAGGATGTGGAAATAGTAAATATTATGCAATTCAAATGTCTTGATGGATGGATCAATTTAGTCTAGGAGTTAAAGAAACTGAATATAAAATAGGCTGCGCTAGATATATACCCTTGTGAAAATTAACAGAAACAATCATTTTAGTTTCCTTACGTTCAATTTTAGACCTACTGGAATGATAGGGCGTAATCGTGTTCCATTTTTTCCTCAGAGTAGGTCATTTGCAGTGGAGTGCAAGGATATGAATCTATTTTCAGGGTGTAGGATGAAATTTCTTTATCTTTGAAAAATATAGTGTGATCTGTGATTGCATCAGATTTTTATCACACCCAGACTATTGTCTTCACTCTCGATTAGTTGTCTTATGGTCATTGTCTGCGATGAACGTTACTCCCGCAAGCGTACGAAAATTGTAACGCTGCACGGACACACTGGCAAGCCTTACCAGTGAGCAAATCAAAGTACTATAGACTGGCCCAGAAACTCTCCTGATTTAAGTCCAATCGAAAATCTTTGGTCAATCTGCAAGGAACGACTTCGCAGAATGCACATAAGAAGTACTAACATTTGCACTGGGTCATGTTTCGTTGGAAAAATACGAAAAAAGTAAATAATAACGGAATTATTCGTTTTGTTTCAATTAATTTGCACAAGAGTGTAATTACGCACAATACTGTGAATTGTTAAAACTAATACATGAAAGTGAAATTTTGAGTCATGTTCTTAAATAGCCTCGTCAGATTTAGTCTTTCATAGAGACGTCATGCATGGTATCAAATTCGTATATAAATAACTACACCGTCTATACACAACGTCTCAATGGTTAAAATTGCTTTGAGTGAGGGAAACCTGTGGCTTTTAGCGAATACAACACTTCTTCAAACCTTGCGAACTGGGGCTACAGAATCAAATATGAAGAGATTTAACAAATAACAACAACCACATCATTTGAGGAATTTCAAGAGCACTAACAACTAAAATAGGTAACAAATGTAACTCGAAGAGAAAACAATGACGTAATCAAGATTTTGTCGCTCCACATTACTTCAATCATAAAACTAGAAAGGAAACCTCCATCGTTACTTGAAAGAGGGATAACAGCCACTGGATGTGGAAACCTATTTTCAGGAAAATTATTTGTCAGACAAAGATATTATATATTGCAATTGATAGTAGAATTGGTTGCTCGGACAATGAATGTCTACTGTTTCCTTGTCAAGAAACGACAACTATTACGATTAAGGTCATTGGATAAAATATAACAATTATCAATGAACTATTCGTCTTAATAAGTTTTGAAGTATTAACAAACTGATGACGAAAACAGAACATCCGGAAATGTCTATCATTAGAAACAGACATAATACAGAGTGATTCGGTAGGATGTTGTCACGTTCTCTCAAGTGGGAGCAGTTTATATCTTCAAGTATGAAATTCAATAACGATAAAATATATATATATATATGCATTTTACAAAAATAATAATAGAATCATGTACCTATATATCTCAGGCTTATACACAATCAACTAAGAGTTGAGAAAGTTGTTGCATGGTAATCATACACACGTATATCAGAATTTTTATTTGCACTGCGTGTTTCAAAACTGGACGAAGTCTATGAGGCATTTAGTCAATATCTATTTTTATTTCACGATAGGCATTTTTGAAGGAAGATTAGATATCTAGTTTGCAGGCCATTATGTCTAAGTATGATTCTTAAGTGATAACGAGAATCGCTTAATGTCTAACTAAATCCAGTAATCTCCTGAGAGTGCCATTCATCTGAATAATGTGAATGGAATAATGCCAGTAGTCGTCGTTGTTCGGAAAAAGACAGTATTTCCATAACTGATTTGCATATAAAGCAACCGTATTCACGTACAACATTGGCTACCATATATACAACCATGTACACTGCAAAGTAATAAGATATTTGCATTATGCGCTAAGGTTTTTTTTATGTTCTGTTTCTTCAAAAAATGGGCGATCATGTTTCTCCGAATATAACAATATTCTTAATCAGGGAAGGTCAGGATTTATCGGTAAAAATACATTTGTTGCATTTTAGATATTTCATTTTCAGTGGGTCTCTTCTTGTTATGGTCCAAGGTTAGTACCATAGAAGAACAACATGAAACACAACAGTAGAAATAACAAAGAATATATTACACAAGAAATAATACAAGAAGTGAAAGGGTTAGTAAAACTGTCCGACTAGTTTGGCGTGACTGCTATCAGTTTGACTCGATTCACTGCCGTCCCAATACAGTTCGTCTCTCTTGAGACGCTTAATATGTATAGCGTTCATTCTTGCCAGTCTAGGTAGGCACCATAACTCTTCTCCGAAAAAGGACTATAGTACAAATGACGTCAATTATAAATGACGTTAAAATTGAGGTACGCCGTATACGTAACTGAATACACATATACCTCAGTGTTTTTGCCTGGCAGAACTCTGATAACCGGTGAGTAGATTTTAGTTTCAGTTATTGTGTGTTCTCTGTGGCAGTTTCCTTCGCTAAGGTAGAGTATATTGCTTTGAGTAGCAGTATACAAACATTTAAAATAGTGTTCCGTCAGTATGTTTAAACGTCTTAAGACCAAATTTAAGATCACACACGTTGCAGGGTAATATTAAGTTAATGTAAGTTCACGCAGTCTGATTCATATGCTTTCAGAGAAATACTTGGGTCACATCTTTTTGCTCGACTCTTCGCGCACACACGCACAGACAGATCCAGACCGAAACACACAGCCACATACCTTCATATATGTATATGGGGGTCCGTGTGTGTGTACGCATTTGTGCGTTCGTATGCAAGAATAAATGGTTTATTTTTCTGTATGCATGAAGGTATAAAGCAATTCCGTAGAAACGTTAATTAAGAAACTATCCTGCACACGTGATCAATGCATTTTGCATACTGTAAGCATATCATTTATCTCAAGTTGGCTATGTTCCGGAAATGTTATTTTTTAAAGCGATTTATTCCCGTAATAGTTCGTCTGTCATGTTTCACATGGTTGGGCATCATTTTTCGAAATGTTACTCTCTTGCAGGTAATGACGTAAATGCAGGGTTTTGGAATACATGTCCATTTTTATTGGCGAATAACATTTTAGAAAAATTGACTCATAATTTTTCATATTAAAATTTAAATTAATACTATTCAAGAGGTATGCAAATTCTACAAAAAAATCTTTTCTCTATATATTTTCCATTTATGTCATCTGTTAAGAAAGCGAGTCTGTGAAATGATATTACTGGATGAAACACTTGAATATTTCCTAAAGTTCCAACAATCAGCGCTTGACTTAAACAAAACCAGATTTTGAAGTTTTCTTTTCAGAAGAAGGAAATCTACATCAACATTGATGCATGAATAAAATATAATCACAAAGATTGCAATATGAGCTCTGGTAAAAACATGCACGGATAACAGCAAAAGATTGCAATATATACTGGTGAAAAATGGTTGCTGACGGCATTAGGTTTATAATACCCAGAAACTCAAGGACACATGGCACAGAGGATAAAGGCGTTGGTTAGATCCAGTGACAGGACCAAAAGAGTGTGAGTTCAATACCCGGTTAACGCAGTGGAGAACTGTGACGTCCCCGGTGTCGCTGCGCCAATCGTGACGTCTGCCTGGCCGAGCCCGCCGTGCTGTCCTAGTCGCTGCGCCAATTGTGACGTCACCCCGTCTGTCTCCGCGCCGTCGCCGTCCTATCCTGTCCCGTGACGACCAATGTGAGTTGGTATTGGTCGCGGCACCAAATGTGACGTTCTAACCTTTTGCTGATTCGGATGGGAATCTGGTTAGATTCGGTATCAGCCTTGTCGTTCCCAGCTCGCCTCCAACGTCTGGTTACCGAAGTAACTGTTTTGATTTCTAGTCTAACCTACACACGTTGTAATTTGATGTTAGATAGAAGAAATCAATCAGTCGCCCGGCCGTAATGAAAGCTTAGTCCGGACAAGGGTAATATCGTACAAGTATATGTAAAAGAAAATAAAGTAATAACTCGAAAAGTTCAAATGTGTTAAAAAAAAGGATAACAATATTTTATATCTAGTTGTTGAATACAGGACTGATTCTTCTTCCCAACCCGCTATATGGATTCGTGACACTTTATGTTTGTTAGGCGAGTCTTAACATCTTAAGTTGTTTGTTCTTTAAGAAACTGGTTCTTGGTGTATCTTCAGGCGATATTCGTAAAACTTGTTTTGGTGGTGTGAGTCTAAGTCGTTCTTCAAAAATAAATTGTTCTTGGTTAGAAGTTGAGGTCGATAATTTGCGCGAATCTTTCAGTCAGGTTCTGCGAGGCGGGTCTTCAGACTCAATCAGCTCAACTGCAACTGTTTAACTGCTCAACTCCAACTCAACTGCGAACCTAACTGCTTTTCACTCGCTGCGACTCTGCTTATATGGACGCCGACCAAAACCGGGGTGGGCTTGTCGGGGTTTGAGGTTCCTTGATAATTCTAAATCCACAATCCACTTCTTTGTTTTCGGTCAGGAAAATTTATTATTTTCCATTTTTGGAAGTCTTTCGTCCTCCCACCTTCTTCTGTTCTCATATTGGTATCTCACCATACCCTCAGAGGGTGTCAACGGGTTTCCCCTCTCTCTCACAGTGGCATCTCATACCGATCCCTTCAGGGGGTGTCAACAGGCCTCCCCTCCTACTTCACATGATTACCTTCTCCTAACGCTCACGCCAGCATTCAGCCAATGGGCGCCCAGCAGTGTGGGTGTGGCTAGACTAGCCTCGGTTTAAAAAATCTTGCTCAAAGAAAAAAAATTATCTTCCTTTTTTTTTCTTTTTCTTTTCTTTCTCTTTCTTCTTCTCGACAACAAGTCCTTAGACTCGTAGTGTCGTCCTTTAATCTCAATTCTTATCCTAAATGTCACCTGAAATTCATCACCCGGGACCTTCGCCAAACAAGTGGGTGGTCATCCGGCGAGATCCTCATTCTGGCGTTAATTATTCGTTCTGATAAAATAATTTTACTATCGTGTCCAGCTTCGACATAAAGCAGATGTCTTTGTCAAATGACATCTTCGTAGATAGCTAATGGCTCAGTCTTTTGTTTTTGTAATTCTGCGGTTTGTCCAACAGACATTTTTTTGCGACCCAATTAATTTTTATCTTTTTAGAATTCTGTCTCGTAGGCGACTTTACCAAGCTGGAATTTATCATTATCGTTATCATGGCAGACTGCTGTCGTTTATTCGGTGATCGTCATAAATCAAATTAAATTCTGTGTTTTACTTTCTCGACAATGGAAATAGAATCTTACCACTTTTCCTTGTCAGAAAAAATAACACGCTTAGTGTCCTGTTCGTGATCGCTTCTTATCACCTAAATTTTAATTCTCGCCTTTTTTTTTTTTTTTTCTTTCTAGCAACCTAAATAGTAATAGTGTACATAATACTCAGAAATCTCAGAAATATAGACAGATAGCAAATATAATCATTGTGTTTTCTCGTGTAGTCTTTATGGAATAACATCTAACTTTTTATACAGTATTGTATTCAGATCATTGAATTTTAAATAGAATAAGCAAGGGATATATTTTGAAATATTTGTCGAGTTTTACGTTCTGTCGAAAAATTCATTTGATGTCGTCAAATGAACGTTTATGTTCTGAGAACTTTCGACTTTCAAATAAATAAAGTAGAAATCAAGGAATAGATAGTTTGTGGAGTGTATATGTTTTTAACAACGAACGTTGTTTCCTATGGCATGTTGCTAGGTTGGATTTTAGTATCACCATGCAATATTGCGATTGGTTGAACGGAGTGATCGATTAAAATCTTCTTTACTTTTCGAAAGCAAATTCATTTCTTATAGCAAAAAGTTGTGCCTAATGTTTCCCTTTGTTTAATATACACATCATATACACTTATTATTTTTATATAGTGACTGAATTCATTGTCTATCCGTAAGAATGTGGATGTGATCAGTTAAAACTCTGCATTTTTTAATCATTTCAAACCAGGCGATACTGTAACTTTGACACATGAACTTAATGGGAACGAAAGAGCATATGAAAACTTTAGTGAGTAGAAGTGAGTAAAACGGACAATCAAAGAACAAATTTTAGGAAAACAATGTTGCTGTTGGAGTTTCCTTGAAATATTTGAAGATTAAAGATGTCAGTGAATCAAGAAACAAGAAGAAAGTTTCATCAGCAATAAGGGTGAGCAGAGAAACTATTGCAATAGAACACATTTGCATCCATGTAGTTCAACATTAAAACTACTGTTCCAACATTCTTCGCAAAGTTGTCAAGGTTACCAAGCGGCCCCAACAGTTTTTTTTTTAAATACTGTATCAAATTCTTTTACATAAGCAATAAAACATAGTTATGTATTTTTTTACGTTTGTTTTGCTTTTTCTGATATCATTCTGAGCATAAATATCGCATTTCTTGTTTTAGTGTCTTTCACATACGCAAACTGTCCTTGTCTGATTTTCGGTCTAATTCTACTGCGCACACGATTCATCAAAATTTGGATTATATGCTTTGTTATAAATGCCTCATTTAGCTGATTGACCGATGGAGTTCACATTCGTTTGCTCCTGGCTTTTTAGTCCGTGTTATGAAAATACATTAGACTTAGATCTTGGGCAATATCTCCACAGTTGTATATTTCATTTATTAAGTCTGTACTCATATCAATGCCGAAATCATGGAAGACTGCCAGCATCTCTATTAAAATTATATCTGGTCTTGCTCCTCTACAATATTGCCAGTGTTTTAAATGTTAATGTTTATGATCCTTCGATATTTCTGTATATTGTCAGCTGTTCTTTTTGGTCAGCGAAGACATCTCCGATATATTCGTTCCGTCTCTGAAGTATTTAATTTCTCTAATACCAATGACATTTTTTTGCATTTTATGCATCCTGTTGATGAGCTTATCTTTCGCCATGTTTGGTGTCGTATTTTTTAATGCATATCTGCTTTATCCGTGATACTCATCCTTTCTAATTTTGCACATTTTTCGTTGAGTTATTCCTCTTTAGCCTGCCTGCATTTGTTCGGAATTACTTTGTGTAGTGTCCTATATTCTGTGCCGCAGCTTGGCATTGATTTCTGTCTCCACGTTATCATGCCGAGAATATTTCTGTAATCAAATCATTTTCCTTTGGTTAATTTTCTTTATAAAGTTCTTAATTGCTCATGTTACTAAAATGTTTCTTTATGTGTCCCACTTCAAGTTTCTATATTCATTTTATCTACTGTGTCTGCTTGTAACATTCCGTATATTTCTGCTTCACATTCTGGTCATTCAGGAGTTTGTCGTATTGTAAATCGACTGTTACGTCGTCTCTCTTGAATTTCCCTAATTTCACGTATATTTGGAGTTGTTTTTCATCCAGCAGTAAAGTCATCACTTATTACTTACTTTACTCTGCAAATACTGCATTCCCAAATATACTTAATTCTTATCTTTACAATATTTTTATTTCTGTGATTCTTTTTTCACTTCTCCCATTCATTTTCTCTTTTATGTGCATATTTTTTTTTTTTTTTTGAATTAGACATTACCATTTTTTTTCTTTTTGATCTGTTTTCGGTTATTTTCGATTTGTTTTCAACCCATTTTTTCCTGCCTGTCCTACCATAGTTTTCGGAATATTTTCTTAAACATTTTTCCGTTTTATGCTGTTATTATTTCGGGGAATAATTTGAAATGGAATGTGAACAAAACTTCTAATTTCTACATTTCTGTCTTTAAAATAAGATTTCGAAATAGTTGCATATACTGGAGTATATATACTCACCACTTACCCCGATGAGAAGCATGAAACGATCTCTGTTGATAATATTAGTATTATTCTGAAATTTTTCGCCATGCCTATATCTCCAGGAATAATTGTCAGTAAGGCCCCCCCATATTCTCCTCTTCAGCATCGTCATCATCAGGTGTCTTGTTTTACTGTTCTTTAATTCTGTTTGTGAGCCATTTGCTTTCACGTCTGTTTGTTTAAAAAATATTTTTCGACAATTTTGTTTTCATTTCCTTCTCTTATTTTCCAGAGGTTTCCAACCGTTGAGATCAATTTTTCAAATCATTGTTACATTCATTACTTCCATTTTAAAAAAAATTCGATTTCCTGTTCATCTTCTGCTTTGTCGTTTCATCGTCCTCCGTTTGACATTTTTAAATTTATTTCTTGTTTTTCGTCATCATTGTTTTTGTTGATTTTTAAATCTGCTTTTTCCGGACCTGTTTACCTTGGCAATTTTATGTCTTTCCTGTCTGAAAACAACTTTAGAATCCCAGAACATTTTCCTTTTCTTTTTTTTTTTTTTTCGGTTTTGAAGAAGATTTAAATTACATCGACCAAACTGTAACGAATATTTTATGTCCCATATTGCAACTAAAACAATCCAAACACAATGAACCACTTTTCAGAAAGTCACAAAATCACTTGAAACATATTTATCCTCAGAATATTTTCCTAAAGAATATTAAAATAAATCATTTTAGTGTTTAGAGTTAAGATTTCGCAAATTTAATCTAATGCACGTTTAAAACTGGATATTTAATTCTCAGGAATCGTTGGCTTTATTTTAAACAGAATATTTTTTATTTTCTGTGGTTCTTTTTTCGGACTTATCAATGATTTTTGTCTTTTATGTGCATATTTTTTTTTTATTTTTATTTAGAACCCGAACATTTTTTTTTTTGAAGGACTGTTTTTCGGTTTCAGACGATTTGTTTTGACTATTTTATCAATGCCTGTCCTAAGGAAACGAAAGAGTTTTAGATTATAAATTCTTTAAACATTTCTCCGTTTAATGCTGTTAATTATTTCGGGTGATAGAATTGAAATTTGAATGTGAACAAAACTTGTCTAATTTCTACATTTCAGTCTTTAAAATAAGATTTCAGTCCTCTTTGTTTACTGTTTATATAGGTAGTCATCGAATTAGTAATACGTTTTTGAAAAAATAATTTTACCAACTGTACGTTTTTTTTTTAAAACAATATCACCAGCTATGATTTTTGAAAAAATAATATCTCCAACTACGCGTTTTTGAAAAATAATATTTACCATTCATCATTTTGAGGAAAAATATCATCATCAGATTTTGTTTTAAAATATTCCAGGAAAAAAAAAGTTGTTTGGCATTTGCTTTCCCATTGAGGTTGATATGTTAGTAGTCTTTACATTAAATTAATAAATCGTAAAATAATGGCTTATGAATCTGGAGCTAAGATGGTTTCGGTTCTAAAGAAACGCACCGACAATCGAGCAAACTGCAGAAATATATCACTAATTTTTATGTTCAACATAGCATAGGTTACTTTGAATATACGCTCTTTAGCGCTGGAGGGCGTCGTCAGTGATATTCTGAATTGGATAGTTTCGGATCTTTCAAACACCATACCCCTCCTTCAACAAGTCGACCCCATCAGAACTGATCAGTCTCTGATGCGACACCCCCACCCACCCATCTAAATTAACAGCCTGCAGACACTGAGTTATATTCGGCAAACTCTACCCCTCTGTCGCGTATTTGATTGGAAGTTGACCAACAGCCAATCGCAATGGTGTGAGCTCTATTTAAGTTGTTTACAGGGGATTTTTTAATTTTTCTTTTTTTTTATGTGGATACTCGTCGGATTCTCGGAAGGTAATTATGTGTTTTCCGGCTTGATTTTTTACTTTTTCTTTTTTTTTTTTTCATCTATCCAGCTGCTAATTACTGTTAATAAAGAAAAAAATATAAAACAATAAAATAAGAAATAAAAAAATGATAGGAAAAAAGATAGAAAAAAAGATAGGGAAGCTTGTTCCACAAAGAAATTATCTGTTTTGTACTTCGGACTTGCAACACTGGTCGGTGTGAAAGCAACAGAATTATTTATTTTTATTTTTTAAAGTAAGAATAACCCTGTACAACGCCTTAGCTTCACTCGAGGTAGAAATTTTGCGTGAAGGGGTAGTTTACATGGCTATGTGGGGAAGATAACCTTAACTCTAGACTTGGACAGGTCATGGTTGTAGTGGTTATTTTCTAACCATCGCTTAAATATGGCCCAAGCCCGAAAGTATGGGGTACATAGAGAGGATCGAACTCACTTTTCAGTCGTAACTGATCTAGCGAGACAAGCATACTAACCATCACGCCATGCCTAGGTGCCAAGGACAAGCTTGTATCGATCGGGGAAACATCCTCTTGAGAGCGTGTTCCATAGATCCGTGGTTCGCGGGTAGAAGTTGTTTCAATTGAAATTACTTCTCGCCTATGGAATACGGAGGGAATGTTGTTGGTTTGCTTCAATGTAAATGGCAGGATGGTTCCTTGCCATGAATGCTAGAGCTAGCGAAACCAAGGAATATAATGCCTGAATTTATAGGCTGCATTCTTCGGGGTATACTTTCCCACCTCAAGTAGAAAACATTGGGTAGCACTTTCTTTTAAATAGCATGCTGTGTCTTAAAATGCTAATCTTAATAAACCTCATACTCATTTGTCGTTATACACCTGTTTATGTCAGATTTCAGCTTTTATTTAAAGATTTTAAGTTGCTGTTTTTCCAATTCGGCATTTACAAATCTGTTTATTCCCAGATAATCAACAGAAAAAAAAAAACTGATTTCATTCACTTTCCCGAAAACGCCGTAAGAATCATCAAAGACGTATTTAAATTAAATTCTTTTTTATTTTTGTTTCCGAACTTTTTACGCAACTTTGCCGGCGTCAACTCTGGATGGAAATTATAATTTAAGAAGACAGTAATATGATCCATCTGTGAAAATAATACATCGCAAAGGCATTAGGATGACTTGAATAATTATATACATATATATTAACATGATAGGCAATGATACGTTTTACGCAACTTTAAACTAAAAGGAATGATCCGTATATAATCAGAATGCTACAGTTGATATTCCTGCGTCACATAAAATGAAAAGTTGTTTCAACAACAACAAGAAAAAAATTGAAATTGTGTCGAGACACCAAACATCTTTTTTAGATAATTGGAAGCCGCTGAATCTGAAAATTACCTTACTTTTTTTGGTTAGCTACCGTCTTTGCTGTACAGAAATTCCTCATTTTTGGAAAACCAAAACAAACATTTTTTTCATTTGTTTTCTGTATATATGATATTAATCGATAACAATGTTTCTCAAAAGAAAATTATAGAAACCTCTCAGTTCGTATTTAAACTAAAAAATATTGGTCGGCTTATAGAGAAATACTATTTTTGTAATAACAATCAGACCCTAAGTCTTTGAAAATAACTAGATCGTATATACCAAGACCAAGAAATGTTTTCATTAAATCAGTTAATGAACTAACAGCAGAAATAAAACCTTTGTGAACAGAAGATCTACGGTAAAAAAAAATCTCTTTCTTGATTGTCTGTCATGTTCAATGTTATTTAAGTTCCTTTTAATGATTCGGCAGTATCATGTACAATGAAATACTGCATTCAATTAGGATGTCTTTAGTTGGAGTTTCTTTCCAACTGTGAAAACAAAATGCTCTCAATGTACTTGGTATCCTTCCGTAGTGGAGGGATAAAAGTGATGGGGAAAAGTTATGAATATCAAACAGAAGATTTTAGGGTTTTATTTTTTTATGACACCTTAATTATCAGTTTTACTAAAGTGCATTTCTGATAAATTTTATCAGTTTATTTGAATTTTGGCGATAAATTATAAAACACTCGGTAATTCAATTTAAAAATTTTTGACTCAAAAACACTTTTTTCTTATAAAATTAGTTTATTTCAGGAAGATGAGATAAATTGCTCGGCAACCTGAAAATTGATGGGTTTTCACGACATTTATTTACTAAATTTTGCAACCAAAAATGAGCTATTTCAGTATAGGAAAAATGGTAACTAACCATGGAAACCTAAGGTCATTTTCGGAATTAGCATCATCAAATTAGCAAAAGAATGTGTTTTGTTTCTTGTCACCAAAAATCGTGTTGACCAGTGTAATCATATACATATATATTATCATGTGAGGAAATGCTAAGTTTTACGCAAATTTGAAAGAATATTTCTTGATAAAATCAGAATGCGACAGTTGATATTTCTGCGTCACATAAAGTGAAAAGTGCGTTTTGACACTTGATAAAATATAGTAAAAGCAAGATAGATATCAGGAAACAGTAATTAACCTACCAGTTTCGAAAAAAGTTTTAAGTTTTCCAGATAGTACCTGATTTCGACCATGCTGTATCTTTACGAATGTCAAATCAGAACGAAAATGAAGTATTACAAGCAAATCTAGGCTCAAGATGCCAATCTTTAAGGCCGAGCATTAACAGGAGATGAAAAATATTTGAGCGACCATTTGGTGTACGGTTTATTTTCCATCTTATAGCTTCCTTCCCATAGACACTAATAGCAAGCCTATTGCTGCCTTATATATGCACTATCTCTAATTGTATGCAAATGTTTAGCCAAATTCCCTATTTTTATAGGTAGCAGTTCAGATCTTTACTGTTATGGGATGCGTAGTATGTACACAGAGTGGAAACACACCCATTCTTTAAGAGGGACATTCCTCTGCGTAGGATTATTCCAAAGGAAACTATTTTGTAGAAATGATTCCGGAGTGGATGCTTTACAGATGACTGCAATCTTACCCTCCTCACATTTAGAGTAAATCGTTTTACTTCTCATATCCTCCTAATTTTCACATCATACGTTAATTCATTAACACTCTAATTTGATTAATTCCTGAATTTTTATTTGGTGACCTTTACTAAAAAAAAATAGCAGGAGTAATTCAGTTATTGACCATGAATCAGATAATTCAGTTACAGACGATGCATTAGAGATATATATTGCTTAATGAGCGTGTTAATTTTTTACAACAACACTTCAAACAGGCTCATGGTTTAAGAAATAAATATTGAAAATTTCAAACTTTTGAACAATATCTACATTCACTAACTCTCAAAAAGAAATATGTGTTTCAAATACAAAAAGAAATATGTGTTTCAAATACAAAAAGAAATATGTGTTTCAAATACAAAAAGAAAAATTAAAGAAAAACAAATGTCAGTTTTTAACGAAATATATATTTGAGATGTATTACTGCCCAAACTCGGTACGAATATATATATATATATATATATATATATATATAAAGATATTTTACATTTTAGATTTTCTTTTTATTTACGCTCTAAGGATATATAATGAACAAATTTTATACTTGATGATTTTATCTCCAGCTGTACACAATAAAATTATACATCTAACCCAATACTTTCTTCCCATATGAGAATTTTTATGCATACTTGTGTGTGTTAGATAATTACTATTATTCAACCCATTCTAGGCATCAGAGCCACTCAAGTTAGTGTGTTCTGAAATGAGATTGTTGTAAGGTCTCGGATGAGGAGGAAAAAGAAAGAGGCGCTTATTATGATGATATGTAAGACAGATATCCGCCGTCTCTATATTTGAAGTGGTTAAAATTGTAGCGATTGTCAGAGCATCGTCACAGAAGCCTGTTATAAGTTACAGAGAAGTTATCTGAGTGGAAATTCTTCTTTATAAGAAGATTCAGAACTGAATCATAATGATTTGACATTGTGTATGTGGACTGTTGGATCCGAACTGTTAATGTATGATCAGATGAAACTATGAAAAATAGCGCGTCATAACATTTGCTGTATTTGCTTTTATATTTATTTATATATATATATATATATATATATACACACATATTTATATATATATATATATATATATATATATATATATATATATATATATATATATATATATATATATATAAATATATATATATATATATATATAAAAGTGTGTATATATATATATATATATATATATATATATATATATATAAAAAAAAGTGTATATATATATATATATATATATATATATATATATATAATCGACTCTCCCGTCAAGATTCGAAGGGTCAAGCAGATCAGTTACCAGGAAACCGATAGCCCGACACCGGCACGTGAGATTTGATTATAGTGATGAAGGCTTCGTGCAGGACCATCCACACTTTTGAAGGGACGAATACAGAGACCTGGTGCAGCGAATGTCACATATATATATATATATATATATATATATATATATATATATATATATATATATATATATATATATATATTTATATATATATATATATATATAATATATAATTAGAAGTGACAATACTTTTGACCATCCTGTATATTAGAGATTTATTTTCTATGGTCTATTTACTTTTGGACATATTTAGAAATAAAATAACAATATGAAAATGTTAGTTTTGTAAATAAATCAAATATAATTTCACTAAAAGTATTACCGATGTTATGAGAATAATATTATCTGCATGAACTCATCTCATCATTTTTCATGTAAATATATTTTACATATATATATATATATATATATATATATATATATATATATATATATATTAGCTATATCTATCCCGTCATACATACATACATACATATATATATGTGTGTGTGTGTGTGTGTGTGTGTGTGTGTTTTCTCAGAAAGGTATCTACTTTTGAGAATCACGTGAACTGCATCCATTGGCAAACCGTCAGTGTAGGCGCTTACATCATTATGATAATGTATTTGTGCTTAAACATCGTTGGAAATAAAGCTCCTTATCATTAAAGTTCTCTTGAATGTAAGAATATCACAGCAAATTCAATTAAACAGGACCTGTCACATTATATTCTCAAAGAATGGATACTCTCATTGATGACAAGCTGAGTCGTATTCTAACTACTGCTCAATTAACATGTAGTTACACCATTATATTTTTAGGTTCAAGTTTGGCACCCTGGAATAATGGATAGCGTATCTGATTAAGGAATCGGAGAGCCGAGTTCGATTCCAGTCGAATCCATTACATTCACTTACGTGCTATCACCCTTGTGAAAGGTATGAATAGTCTTCTTACTGCGAGCAAATATCTGACTCGTCAATCATGTATTGAAAGGTACATGATCGTGTATCACGCATGGCACATAACTGGCGGAGTAATTGTGCTGCTTGATGTAAATGTTGCTTTATCACTCCAAACAAACAGACTTTGTTGAAAAATGTATTTCTTCACAATTTTGGCAATTATCACTGGCAATCACCACTCTTTGGTCGGGATCATCTTTATAAAGAGCAAGAATTATTTCTGAAACGTAATCATTCGAATGCCTTAAAAATACATTGGAGGTTTGAATAAATATTACCGATCTTATAATTCGCTTACCACATATATTTCTTTAAACTTTACTGATATATGTCTAACGAATTTCATGATTTGTATGGCAGCGTTCTTTCGTAACGATTCCTATTAACATTCTGAACGTTTCCATCTGCTTCTGACTTATATATAATTAGAATAATAGTATGTTGTTTAGGTGGATCTTTTTGAATCAGCCTTCTGACCTATATTCATCTTTCAATAACTTTTTCAAAATTGCCAGAAGCATTTTAGAATACATTTCTACTTTCAAAACATAACTTAATTAGCAACATTTTTCTAATGGTTAAAACAGAAAAGAAATGAAATAAAGTGATTGATTCGATTTCCTACGGCCCAGCAATCGATTGCAAGCTATTTAAATCCAGAAAATATTTTCATATTATTATTATCATACATTAAACGACCCATGCATTCAAGCTTAAAGCACTTTGTATTCGAAAGACGCCTTTATCAACTGTGCCACGTGTCCTTGAATACAGTGGATAAAGGCGTTGGTTAGATCCAGTGACAGGACCAAAAGTGTGTGAGTTCAATTCCCGGTTAAGGCAGTGTCACAACTTTCAGAGGGAAATTATCAGGAGATAACTGACATCCATTATACATGACACTTGGAACTCGAAAGGTCTACCCCAGTGAGCGGAATAAAGCGTTAAGTTCGACATTCCAACCACCTGAAGAAGGCAGAAGCGTACAACGATCGAAACGTTGTAATAAATATGGCGACAAAGATGAGGAAAATAGTCCGAATAATGTAAATAATGTACATAATACCTCATCTCAGAAATATTGACAGATAGTGTTTGAGCCTTATTTATCGGCCTGAGCGGAATATCGTCTTTGTGAATCTTAGTGAGACCGTATATGTGAGGTAGCTTGGTGTAACGCTGCGATAACTGCCTATACGTCTTGGGTGCGAAGTGATCCTTGTTCTTGATTAGGATCTGCGACAGTTTGCGTTCCGTTTTCATAGTAGGATCCCTTTTCACTTTGCTGTAGCTACCATTGCTAATGAGGTCTTCCAGTATAATCTGATTTGTCCATCACTACAGTCGCATTACCTTTGTCAGCCCGAGGTATGATGATGTTTTCGTTCCTCAGGTAGAGATTCAATTGTCAGCCTCTCCAGTTTTGTTATGTTAGACCTGGGTGGCTTGGTTCTCTCCAAGGTCTGTCTCACTTTCCATCTCAGTTCATCCGCCTGAGCCTGAGGGATGTTCAAAGCCACCTCCTCAACTCTGGTAATGATGTCCAAGTATGGCACTCGCCTGATGGTTGTGGCGAAGTTGAGACCCTTATTCAATACTGACACCTCAGAGGCACTCAGCTGATATTGGTATTCCGCTCAGACCGATTATTTGTTGCCAAGGCTATGTGTGCAAATCTCTGAGTCACTTCCTTGTAGATATAATTGACCCATTGATCTCCTTCATATGTCCGAAAATACGCCTACTTCGTGGAAATAATCAAAGATGCTCCCATCCTATCCAACCAGATGGTGAGCTTGGACGTGGTGAGTCTGTTCACCAAGGTACCCACGGAGGAGGCACTCTCAGTAGTCAGAGATAGATTGGCCTCTGACTCTTCCCTAGAAGAACGTACCAGTATTCCAATAGATAATCTGATGGAGATGTTGACTTTCTGTACACAAACAACACACTTCGGAATGGGATCACACATATATCGACAGGATGAGGGCTTAGCAATGGGCTCGCCATTATCACCAGCAATGGCGAATATATGCATGGAATACTTTGAGAAAATGACATTAGAATCTATATCTCTAAAGCCAACTATATGTTTAATGTGCGTAAATGACACCTTCATACTCTGGCCACACCAGGAATATATTCAGGTTCTGCTGGATCATGTGAACTCAATAAGACCTTCGATACAGTTCACAATAGAGAAAGAGAATAACAACACACTCTCATTCCTGGATGTTCTAATATCTCGAACTGAGGCATTAAGACATCCGTATACCGTAAACCGACATTCATCGGACAGTATCTCAATTTCAACTCCCACCATACAGCGTAAAGAAAGGGATCGTCCGTTGCTTACAACACCGAGCAAAAGTCATAAGTGGCGACCCAGAGACGTTAGATAAACAATTGGTCAGTAAAAGTAGTACCCTACAACATAACAACTACCCTGGGCACATGGTAAAAACTGGGATAGGCGTGTACAAGAGAAGGAGGACAACAACACTCAGAAAACAGTCTGCCTTCCTTATGTGAAGGGGTTATCAGAGAAAATACAAAGGATCTGCGGTAAATATAACATCAGGACAACCTTCAAAGCTTGACGACACTTCGCAGTTATCTCTCCCGAGTAAGAACCCCCATAGAGGAGAACATGACTAAAGACTGTATGTACGCTATCCCGTGCATCTGCCGAAAGGAATCTAAAGTAGAGACAGGCCGCCCCCTCAAGGTAAGGCTTCAAGAACACCAGAAAGCTGTAACACGAGGGGAAGTAGAAAAATCAGGCGTGGCTGACCACATATGGAGGGAGAAAGGAGATCACCGCCCTCTGTGGGATCAGGTTGAGATCATAGACAAGGAACACCATTGGAAAATTCGTAAACTTAAGGAATCAGCACATATGCTAGGCCACAAAAATCTCCTGAGTCGACCAAGCATAGAAATATATACAATATTGGAACCAGTAATATGGAGTGCGAGAGAAAAGCAATGATAACAACAAAGTTGCAATATGAGCTCTGGTAAAAACAAGCAATGATAACAACAAAGTTGCAATATGAGCTCTGGTAAAAGCATGCAATGATAACAGCAAAACTGCAATATGAGCACTGGTAGCAATGGTTGCTGAAGACATTAGGTTTACAATACTCAGAAATTCATACCCAAAATGTCTTCAAGGACGCATGGCACAGTGGATAAAGGCGCTGGTTAGATTCAGTGACAGGACCCAAAGAGTCTGAGTTTAATACCCGGTTAAGGCAGTGGAGAACCTTCAGAGGGAAATTAACAGGAGATAACAGATAACTGACGAATAGTGTAAGTAATGTACATAATACCTCATCTCAGAAATATGGACAGACTCAGTGTTTGAGCCTTTTATATTATATATATATATATTATCGTTGAAATATCAAAATATTTGTATTGTATTTTTGTACAGAATTCGTTCGTCTATTTTGGGAACAAAATTCACTCTACCTCACATTTCATATACGAACAAGAAATTTTATGTTTCAGGCGTGACGTAGGGTAACATTCGGAATATTATTAACTTAACGCATCATGTTTCTATGTGTCCTTCACTATTCTGCTCCAGAGGAAACAATCAATGCTAGGCTAACCGCAGTCGTGCGCCATATTTAAAAAGAAATATGCCTGAAGCCAAAGAAAACGTATTCTTTGCCATTTTTAATGCTGTACTTAGAGTTTCCAGTAAGCAGCTGTCAGCTGCACAATTTTCGATATTAGATAAACAAGATCCAGTAACGACAACAAAGATTTTACCCTCGGGACTAAAAAAAACACATTCGAAATATTACATTAGAGATGCTTGTATAAAAATAAATAGTATATAAAGAATCGCAAATATAGACGAACGGTTGTGAAAATCTGAGTTTTAGTTATGGTGGTTTGATTTCTTATCTGTCGTTGTTTAGTTTTGGTAAAACTTTTCACCACATAACATATAGATATATAGATTTTCATAGTGTTTTTAGTGTAGATGTGTTTGTGTGTGTGTGTGTATAGAGAGATTGACAGGGATGTTAGTGTATACTGAAACTATGATTCTAAGATAATCAGCTTACATCCCTCCGGAATAATGGTCTAAATGATCGAACAATGCATACAGGAAATTTCACATCAAATCTAGCTAAAGAATGACTAGCAGGTTACAAGTTGATGTCGGTCGATGACGTCATTATTTTATTTATAACCGTCTCAAGAGAGCCATAAACAGAGTAAACAACACTTTTATTGCATCAAGACACACATACGGTATTCCTTGATGCTTACGACATTCTGGTAGCAAAGAATTGAGTACTTTGAGCAATTTCGTTTTAATAATCACATGAGATGTCTATCAACGACCTTCTCAATGTTATCAGTTCTCAAATTGGTGTCTTAAGTGATGGAACAATTGTTTACTATATTCTTAATGTCTGGTTGGTTCGATGTGGTGAAATTTCCAGCTATCTCAAATATCGCTTCTTAACTCGGGCAAGAAATGTATTGTCTGTTTTTAGGCCTTCAAAACGAAATTGCACTATTTTAATTATGTTAAAGAACCTTTTTGCCTTACGTCCTCACGGCTGATGCTAACCTCTACGAGTGTCTCTCATTGCACCTTATTCGGTTAAAGCTTTCCACTGACATTATTTGCTAGGTTTGTTTTTAGGAAATTCTTTCTGTTCTTCTAGACGACCTTGCTCGACAGAATGTATCTTATACATTTATCAGGCAAACGTTTCCGCTGACATCAAGTGGAATGTTTATATTAAATCCATTGCTATGTCTGCTGCTAGGAAAAGCTAGTTCAATGTATTGTGTTAAAGAATTTTCAAGTCAGAATCAATTACACACGTTTATAAGTCTACCATTCGTCCATGCATTGAATATCACTGTCACATCCTGCCTGATGCGTCTGCTGTTTTCAGAGATGCTTGATAAATTCCAAAGAAGAATCTGCAAGGTTACCTGTATTCATTTTTATTCATTTAAGCGCAGTAGTCGATTAGCGAATAGGTTTCATGATTTTACATTTTAAGTTCGTCCTGGGTAAAACGATAAAGTACATCCGACAACAAGGTGTCTGAGCAGGAAGGTACTTGGAGCATGGAACCACCACTTAATCGCTGGTGTTTCCAGGTCCACCGGTTAGAGTCCAGTTATGGGCAAATATTTAACCACCAAACTGTGGTCAAAACGTGAAAAAATAGATTTTAATACCAGCAATACATTTTTGCAAAAAAATTATTACCAGCAGTAAATTGTAAAAGAATCATTAGCATTAAAACATTATTATGAGCAATATTTTTTGGAAAAAATATTACCAGCAATACATTTATGGAAAAATATTACCAGCAATACATATCTTTTAAAAATATTAGCAGAAAAGCTTTTTGAAAAAAATATTATCAGCAATAAAAATCTTGTCGGCATTAAATAACCCATTGACGTTGATATAACGTAAAACGAAACAAACCTAACCAAACCAAACATTTTAATTGGCTAGATATGACTGTAAATTAAACTTCTCTCGTCCTTTCGTGCTTTATATTTAACTTTGATCTTCATAGTTGAAAATAAAATGTCAATCGCTATCTCCTGTCTTTTTAATTCGTGATTTATTCTCTCTCCTTTACGACGTTTATTTTTTTCATTTTTTCATGCTTTCCCACTCCTTAAAACTTTGCCACCTTCTTGCATCCTAGTGGGTTTATTGCCCTACGCGGTTGAGATGGTTAAAAAGATATCCTAATTTAAAATGACCTTATGTTATATAGTGTGTCCATTGTTTCAACAGAAACAATATGATATAAATTGATGCGGAATTATATATAATTAATATGATAAAGAAAAACGATAAATTATAATTGTAGGGAATATATTTCCAGCCTTTGCCGTTTTAATCTGGACTTAGATCCAAACGACCCGAACTTGTTTAGTTTACTGACAACCGTCTGCGTGAACAACGTAGGAAGTTCTTCTCTAGAGTTTGATAGACGGAAAAGCGAGCGACAGGGACGATGTAGAGAGACTGATGTCTCTGATGCTCATTCAAGCCTAATGACTCCGAAGAATTTCATACGTCTTTTTGAAAGTTGATACGCTGAGAATATTGTAGATGGTCAACCTGTTGATATCTGTTCTGTTTAACTGTTGCTCTCTGTCTTTTCGTCTCTCTTTCTCTCAATCTGGGTACATCTATCTATCTATCTATCTATCTATCTATCTATCTATCTATCTATCTATCATCAAAAATCGTATTACTTCCTCCATATAATAAAACGGGGAAAAAAGAAACATGAAGGAAATTGTTTGCCCTTGATTCGGTCTGTTGAATTCAGTCTGTTGATGCAAATTTCGGGTCCCTAGAGAGTATGATAAAAATAATTCTTCCGCTGTCCATAGACGAAATAAAACGGCCCGACATTCATATCTTCGTACATAAAGATACTTTCAATTCATTGAGTGTCAATCACTGTCGTAGTGTGAAATTCAGAATCACAATTTAAGATCTTCTGAACGTTATTATTGGTTTACACGGGCACACACACTTACACACACACACACACACACACACACACAACGAATAAACAATTTGCCAAAAGACCTAAAATCTTAATGAAAATAAAATCTCAAACAAAGAAAGGAAAAAGAAAAAAAGAACTAGAGGTAAACATTTTACTACTCATTATAGAAAAGTTCTCAACGCCTAGATTACCTAGACAGAAATAAAATACTTCACACCGTTAACTCATATATATATATATATATATATATATATATATATATATAGATAGATAGATAGATAGATAGATAGATAGATAGATAGTTCAATTCTCTGTGTTATAATAGTCTTGCATTTCATTAAACAAGAATATTAAGAATATTCACAAATCAGTAGTAAAAAATCTAGGTTTATTGGCGCATCTAGAGAACCAAAATCTGGAGTTTGATTTCCCATCTAAGCTCCGTAATGGAATCCGAGCTTGTAATATTCAATATCTCCAAAATTTACCTTGTAATGTTTCATTCTCAATGCAGAGAAACTGTGTTTTCTCCTGTACGATGAAACACATAATCAATTCTACTGCGTCGAATGTCTACTGGGATTCATTTTTTTTTTTACCCGGACTTAATGTGGAAATCATATATACGATCCCTCACTAAAGGTATATGAAAATGTTCGATCCTTTGTACTACTCCAGAAACTTTCTGTTTACTTCAGCCATGTTTCAAATTTAGAAGCGTTTAATAGGGCCGAAAATCGAGTATCCCCGTCATATTTGACTGGACTGCCCAATCCTATCCTCTCTATTTACCAACCTCCCCACAGAGCAAGATGTGTCACAAGGCCAGTTTTTAACGTGGAGACTTCCTAGCCCGTAGGTTCGGGCAAAAGTTGCACGAAGACCACGTATATACGAGGTCAGGTTTGTCTGACTCCCCACACGAGACTCTGACCTTGGGCGTAAATCCGTCTGGGTTACTCTGTTCCTACCAGCCCTTTCACACAGACAAACGCCGCTGATCTATCGCTATATCCATGGAAAATTTTCTGACACGCAAGATTCATTAGTTCCACCACATCAGATATTACAGCTATAATCCTCCATAGATACATGATTGAACAATTTTCAATTCCTTAGCATTGCACGGGTAATCATAATAAGATAATGCACTTATATTTATAGATTGCTGCCTGCCAATTTTTTCTATCCTATTTTCCTACTATCAGTGACGCCTAATGCAAGTCATATTATAAAGACAATGCACTCGAAGAATACTTTTAAGTAGAAAAGTGTTGAAAACAAAACGCCTGGATATAAGCAGAGTACAACAATTTGTTTTCTATTATTTCACAGATAGACTAGATTCTCAAAACTCTGATGGTTATTTATTAGTTTAAGAGACGTACAACTCCACGAAGAACAACAGGAAACCATTACAATGCCTTTCCTAGGAACTATGGTAATTCACGGATAATAAAATATATACGTCTAGATAGTCATTTTTGTCTTATAGAAGTGATGAGGTATTTTAAATTAAGTCACCCAGACTCTAATACTAAGCCATTAACCATTACATCGCTCGTACATTCAAGCTTATAGCACCTATTATTAACAAGCCTTAACCCATCTAGGTACAGAACAGTCTAGAGGTTGCTTTGCTTCGGTCATCATGAGGGAACTGGTTTTTCATCGAGATATGACCGTAAGCACAAGTCTTCAAGCTAGATCACATCAGTTGTGGTTTGTCTGGAATAGGTTCGGTATCCGTCAGCTCTATATTTGACAAGGCGAGCAAACGGACGAACAAATATCTGTCCTGATTTAAACCCATATATGAAGAGGGACCTTGTCAGGTTCTGAGCTGCGCAGGTCCCTATGACCACAACCCGTCATGGGAGAGATGATCATAATGATCTCGATGATATTGTGTTGAGATAAACAAAGATTTTTTCTCCGCTTAGCTGAATATTTAAAACGATGTAGAAAAGACGATAATCTTGACGTGTGGGATGCGCATTCAGGCCTCCTCTTTTTTTAATCCGAATCTAACGATTTTCATTCTAACGGTTGAAGAGTGCAATAAACTAGAATTTATAAGAAAAAATAAAACGAATATTATAATGATAGATGCTATTCAATATTGGTGTTTTCTTTTCAGGATATAAATATTAATATATATGTTTTCGTTTAGAATGTAGACAGCGTGTGTGAAATATCTATTCCGATGCCACTATATACGTTTATAAGTGCACGCGTTTATGTAAAAGATTTAAGCCGAATCGACTGATTGCGTAATATTAAACAGGTCTTCTAGAACTTGTGGCACAAACATGACAAAACCTCAACCTTCCTCTCGCCACAGGCAGACAAACAGTTATGTCTAAATATTGGCTTGGAGCCAAACAGACAATATTTGAAACACTAAGACGTACGACGTGGAAATATGAAAATAGCTTTCAGCGATTTTTCAATGTGAGCTCGTCTAGTATACGATGTAAGTAACGAAAGAATCTGCTAGAAACATCTCAGCCAAGTCAAAAGCGAACGAATCTGCTTGGAAATTAAGAGAATGTCTCAAACACATCGTAAAAAAATGGACGTGGATATAAGATACTGATAGAGTTTTGTATTAGGACGAAAATAAGATATTGTTTTTGATAAAAATCAAAAAGTAAAGTAATTTTGAGAAGAGACATTAATACTGCAAACTTATCGTTGTTGCAACTAAGAAAATAAAACACACACAAAAAACGAGACTAAATTACTGTTTATTCTGCTTCAGAAAAGTGCAATTACTATTTTGAAGTCCATGCATGGTTCTGGAGTTTTCTCCTAACGTGTTTTCGCCATTCTGAAGAGAGTGTAAATACTCTCTTACTTATCTGTTAGGTATTTAACAGTCACCCGGTTAAACCCATGTGTGCATATCCCAGGCACAACTAAGAACTTGCTTTATTTCGCAGTGTAGTTCTCCCTGTCAGAGCACGGGTACCACTCGAGATAGAGGGTTAGAAGCTGTTTATTGAAATAGGCGGGGGAAGTAGATAATAAACCTAGTTAATATGATAGTGATCAGGAAAACATCCTCTTGGAATTGTTTGTACAGTAAAGTGGCTCGTGGGACGAAGATATTCCAGCGGAACTTACTTCTCGCGAATAGAATACGGAGAGAATGTTGGCGGTTTACTGCAATTTAAGTGGCATGGCGAATGTTAGAACTTGCGGAATCAAAGAATGTATTTCGTGCAATTACTTTGCATGGAAGTAGCGATTCAGCAGTGAGAATCTCATCACACAGTGAGGTTGGATGATGGAAAATAACTGTCACCTACAATTAATCTGAGAGGCTTTTGGACGATATCAAGATAGGAATTAGAGGACACGGTAACTCCTGCCCAAATATGACAACTGTACTCCATTTTACGCCTGCTCAGGCCTTTCGTAAGTTAGGAGATATTATGAGTCGAGTACTCACTGGAGCGATACACTGAACGAACCATTTTTCCAGTTTATCGATGGATTATATGTACGAGTTCCACTTGAGGTCAGGGTTGAGTTTAAGCTCCAATAGACACTCAAGGCACAGAGTCTCCCCGAGGGAGTATTCATTCATTTTTACTGGTGGTAGTTCGGGGTCCGATGGGCGATGACGGAATATAATGAGTTTAGTTTTCGAGACATGGATTGTAATCAGCCAGTTTTTTGACCATTGAAATGATTACAAGAGAGATCAGACACCAGTCTCTGATCATCACAAGTTTTGGTGGTGTACCCGTATATCATCGGCATAGATATTCACAAATAATATGAGGCTTTCCTTAGGCCGGTCACTTATGTAAAATAAAGTTTGTTCAAGAAGTTACGCCTGCGTAATTATGATCATATATTCATATGACGGGGCGCGTCCGTCAGCCATTTATCTTGAGATGTGAAACTGCACTTGGTGATTCTGAGCAAAACAATAATTTTAGCAAGTTTCTCCGGGAAACAGTCAGTGGAAAGTCTGCTTTGGTAAAACCCAGAAACCAAACCGATCCAGATATATCATATGATATAATTCTGGATATGTTGTTCATTTTCCGGCTAACTTAGATTAGTGATGAATTATATCATTGGAATATAACTCTCTAGTCAACTTGTTCGCCAAATTCGACTTCCGGTTTTTGATAGCATAGTGCACTTTTAAAAAATTATAAAAGTGAACATTATGTTTTAATGACATTCACAAAAATAAATACTGTAAAATCAGTTTCTTCGAAATGATATTCTCAATCTATTGAGAAACCTTGCTTTAATTTAATTATTATTTCATTTATTTAAACGTAGTACTAGATTGGTAATTAGGTCTCACCGTCTTACTTTTGAATTAGATTTATTTTACTGTACGCTCTAGTCTAATAATATCTGGCTTTTGTAAATCTCCTCCGATGTATTGCTACCATTTCACAGATAATCTTCAAAATTTCAAATACAGAATCAATCGCAATTTTCTGTCTTCTTCAATCCCCGTGTTTAATTTGTTATTTTTTCTTCATTACGTACCCATTGCGCATTCGTGGCATTATCGCCTTCCTTGATGTGAAATGATTAAATAAAATGTAACAGATGAATGTGTTATTCTCCTCGACATTTATGGATCTCCCAAATTCAATGTTGTGTAATTATTTTAGATGTAGTGATAAAATTAATTTGAATATGAAAGAAGAAGAAACCATTTAAATATTATATATATATATATATATATATATATATATATATATATATATATATATATATATATATATATATAAGTTATGCTATTTTTATGGGTTAAAGTGCTCAACATCAAGGACAGAACTTATGTAAAATTATAAGCGGCTACTGAAGTGAACAACCAGACACTCCAGACACTGCATAGAAACGACTGTAAGTAAATCATATACATGGGTGTATGTATGTGTCATACTTTAAATTAATAACCGTTAAAAATATAGCAATTGTTTTATATTATCTACTGACACGAATAGTTGATGCCTGAAATCAATGTTTCGGCTTTTTTCTAAGCAGTAATTTTCCCTACTTGAAATAATTCATGGAAGTTTGCTTTTCCACGCTTTCGTGATTTGCGCGTTATTAGGACAAGCTAAATATATATAAATATTTTTTAGAAAACCCTTATATTCTGAATGATAACAACGTGAAAGCAAATGAAAACAAAAACGGCTGTTAAAAAATCAGGCTACACATGAGAGATAAATGTAAATAAAATGTCAGTATTGAAT
Source organism: Acanthosepion pharaonis (assembly GCA_903632075.3). NCBI lineage: Eukaryota > Metazoa > Mollusca > Cephalopoda > Sepiida > Sepiidae > Acanthosepion > Acanthosepion pharaonis. Next base: position 243,031 of record CAHIKZ030001534.1, on the reverse strand, counting down.
GATATCCGCTGCATATTGAAAGCAGGATTCGAACAATTAACCCCCTTTCAATGGATAAAAAGTTATATTCAAAATGCTAAATAGCTTACAATGACTGATACCTGAATAAGGCTACCGGATAAAGTTGTGAGTTTAGTAATCACAGGCTGCTTCAAATAATAAGGTATTTAATAATAAGGGCACATGACACAGTGGATTAAGGCGTTACTTAGATCCAATGACACGATCCAAAGAGTGTGATTTCAATACCTGGTTATGGCGTTGTAGAATTTGGAAAGGGGAATTAACAGGGGATAATTGATAACTGAAATCCATTTCACATGTCACGTGGAAATAGAACTGTCTACCCCAGCGAGCGAAATAAATGGTTCAGAAATAAAGGTTTCGGTTCGAAATTCCAATCAGCTGGAGAAGGCTGCAGCATACAATGGCCAAAAATTTGAGAATACATCAATGAAGATGAGAATAAAAGTCCGAATAATGTAAACTTAAATCTATCCTAGACTCATACAAATGTTATGACTAAAATCCATGAAGCACTACACCTTTCCATTCGAGAAAAACTATTTACATTTTAAATAATCATCTGTATCTATCACTGCTAAATCTCTCTATATTTAAAAGTCTTGCATTTGTTTTCTTAGGGCCTGTTTGTAATTAATCAACGTTAATCGTCGCTTATCAATGCAAAAACAGATCAGTGCTTTTATCGTGCTTATTTGGACAAATTACGTCATTTTGTGCTTTATTAACACTCACCGAAAACCACCTTCTAATTATCTGTGGCTGATAATAGTCAGGTGAGAAATGAAATTAACACTTTTAAAATTATCGCGAAATCATCGTCAAGCTGTTATAGACATATCGGTGTCAACGATGACGCCATCAACTTGTGAATGCAATCAAACAACATGGGCGTTATCTCGACGTCTGCGTTCATTCTAATTCAGCTCGAATGACTTTTTTAACTATTCATCTTCTCCATCTTCTTCCTTCCTTCCGTTCTTCTTCTTCTTCTTCTTATTATTATTATTATTATTATTATTATTATTTTCATCATCATAATTATCCTTCTCTCAGTGTTTTCTATTTTTTGCTTCTTGCACATCTTCCAGCCCAACACCTTGTCCTCCCATTTTCTTTTTTTTTGTAATTTCATTTAGCCAATTTCATTTAGTTTTAATTGTTTTTCTTTCTATTTTTTTTTTGTTTCGTTTGGCGAATTATGGTTTTCGATTCCTATTTTGTTGGTATGATTCCATTGGTTTTTGTGGATATTAATCTGATTGTTTCTTTTTAGGGTTAGTCCCTTGTTTAGTCCTTGATGGAATTCTTCTTTGACGTACAGACTACCATTGGTTTTTTTTTTACATCCTCATTTTTAAGTGGCCTTGGGTTTTAATGTCATTCAAATTATCTAATACCGTTGAAGCTTTATTGTTTATTTGTATTGTTTTTTTTTTAGTTAGTTAGTCATTTCCATTTAGACCTCATGCCTCCTTAATGCTATTATTATTTGATTATTATTATTATTATTATCATCATCATTCGATTTCAACATCTGAAGTTGCGGAAAGACCTAAGGCAGGTCGTGGTGTGTTGTTATGGCCACATTTCATGTTAATTTTTTTTTTTTTTTTTTTTTCTCCGATGAAGTTGCTTTACATAGACAAAGTTCTCCTTAATGTGTGCTGTACTTAATAAGACAATTTTCTGTATGTCTCTTAAGCTGGGGTTTCAGGATTCTTTCAATGTGTTGTTTTGTTCCATTTTTTATAATTCCAAGTGCACCTATTACCACTGGTATTATTCTTGTTTTCAATTTCACATTTTTTCTATTTCAATTTCCAGGTCTTTGTATTTTGATAGTTTTTCAAATTCCTTGGTTGCTATGTTAAATCCGCTGGACAACCTTTTATTTCAATTAGTAGGCAAGTTTTTTTTCTTTCTGGTTTTTTTGACAATAATGTCCGGCCTATTTGCTTCAATTTTTCTGTCTGTGGGATGGTATAATCCCATAGAATGGTGACATCTTCTATTTCTGTAACCGGCGCTGGCCGATGTTCATATGTTTGCTTACACATTTTCCAAAAGTGTTTGCACATTGTCCAGTGTAAGTATTGCCCACTGTGACGATTTTTTATATTCATTTGGGGCAAGAACATCCTTCATTAGATGGTCTATTGTTTCTTGGTATTTGTCACAGAACCTGCATTTTTATCCACATTATTATGTTCTTTGCCTGAAAATTCCTAGTGAAAAAGACTCTGGTCTTGCGCTGCAAGAATAAAGCCTTCAGTTTCAGACTTTAATCCAGATGCTCGTAACCATCGATGAGTATTAACTTTATCAACATTGGGTTTATTTGCACTTCTTATTGGCCATGCAGAGGTTTGTCTTGCCAGCGTTGTTTCATCTGTTCAAGGGCTTTATCCTTGGCTTTCTTTTTTGTTATCTTTTGCCAATAGTTGGTTCCTTCTGTTTTGATTTACTACAGAATCTACTAAATGTAAATGTTGTTTGTATTTACTGCCTTCTTTTTTATTATTGAATATTTTTTCTTTCTGTTTTCATGTTGTTTCACTTTTTATCATCCAGTCATTTGTTGTTTCCATGAGTAAGCCAATAGTTGTTGTCTTGTATGACAATTCTAGCTGAATAAGACCTACCTTATTATGTATAGACGGTCTACATCATTTGATTATTTAGAAAGAATGTTTTATTATTTATTATTATTATTATTATTATTATTATTATTATTATTATTATTTTAATTTTTTTTTTTTTTTTTTTTTTTTTAATTTTGACTGATCATTGATACAATCATTTACTCTCCTTGAACTGGAGGCCTAATACAAATGAAGTTGTTTTATTAGTAAAACCATATTTAAGAATCTGCACGATTCACATTAACACGATCTAGATAAAACAGATTTTTGAGAATTTTAATGCACCTATTAGAATTCTTCATTATCATCCCTAATGCTTATGCGACTAGTGGAACATCGTCACGTTCATTTATACGGTGTTCAAATGTATATTTACGTATACCTATATTTGGATAATTTTAACTGAACACTTTATTAGATAGTATATTAAAATTATTATTATTATTATTATTATTATTATTATTATTATTAATAATAATAATAATAATTATAAAATCGATTGTATATGGGCTATATAACTACGAATCAAAAGACCAACATTATAAATATCGGAATAAAGGCCAATACACCATGACATGAAAAGTCTGCGAAATAAAATATGTGTTCCAACTATTTCTGAAAAAATAAAGTATTTAATTGATAAAAAACAAAATAATAAGGTGAAAACTGAAGGAGCAATTTACTTAAATCTATTTTTATAAAATCAATATGGAAATCCTCTTGAATGTCAAGCAGTACAGATTTCGATAAACAGGTTCCACTGCAGTTCCCTGTCATTACTCACAGAATCAGTGAGGAACTAGACAATAAAATATCTCATCGACGATCACATTAAATATTTCAAAGGTCTTTGACAGTGTGGCAGGGTGTTACGGCACATGCACTCTACCTCTGAAATCACTGCAAATGTCTTCTCAGATATTAAGTCCTTCCTAAAGGTTAGATTCCTGATGGCAATCGTTAACAGCCTATACTCTAAGGCCCATGCAACGCAAGCATCCCCAAGGCTTGCTTTCGTTGCAAATCTCTTTCTACTTTACATACATGAGCTTTCTAAAAGTTCAGTCGCGTTACAATTTAAAAGGTTTATTACAAAAGCAAATGAACGAATATATGGACATTGTTACAAAACGAGTAGATATGGAAGTAGCTTAACTAATGTAATTCATCTCAATACGGGCAACATTAATTGCAGGAAGCACAACAAAACGATTACTTACCATGCTCGCCATAGTATAGCATCATCAATGGTGGAAATCGCTTCAATGAACATTTGTTTCAGATCAGTGTTAGGTACAAGATATATTTAACTTAACTTCATAGAAAGAAGTCCAGGGGAGTGATATCTGGTGATTGATGTGATCAGGAAATTTGACCAATTCACCAGTTTGGAAAGGTTAGAGGTTTAGCTTTCATCAACAGGATATCTGAAATACCCAGATGCAATATGATTAAAAACAAATTTGCTAACTACTGATTGCATAGATCAAATCTGATTCAGATATGTCATCAATAGCTTTTGTAATATATTTTTAAATTGTAAAAATACTTTATGGATACCCTGTAAAATCAAATCTATTGTGAATATCTATGCTGATGATATAATGGTATATGGGTTCACCTCCAAAACTATAGATGACCAGAGCCCGACAGCTTATCCCCTCTTGACCTCGCTCCAACATACCTGTGGAGGAAAACTGACTGGCCACACGCAGTTCCTCGAAAGTCAAACTATTGTCCTTCCACCATCAACGATTGGACCCTGAATTTCCGCCTATTGCGATGAACACTGTTATCTTCAGTTGTGCCCGTTCCTTGGGAGTTAAGCTGAACTCAGACCTCAAATAGAACTCATATATATGAACCATCGATAAAGTCGTTGAGAAGAATGGTGGTACCTTGTACCAGTCTAGTAAGTAGTTGACACCTCTTGTAATCATCTAGATTTTCAATAGTAGGATAATACCAAAAATGGAGTATTTCTTTCATATATGGACAAGAGCTAATCATTCCTCACTTTCTAGTCTCGATAGAGTCTAAACGCGTTTCTATGGACTTGTAGATGATGAACTACTTTTCACCAAGGAACTCCTTTCTCCCAGACGAAACGTTGAAAGCCACTCTATACTCTCTTGCTATTTCAATGACAATCATTCAGATGTGTTACATTAATTAGTTCCACCAGTTTTAACCTTCACGTGTAAGACCCGACCTGCCACGTATCGTGTAGCCAACCACCGTCATTCATTTTGTATCTCAATGATGAGATGTAAATTTAATTCGAGCAGCACCTTTCAACTGATCGCTGACGGAAGCTTCCCCGATGACTTCAAACTTGACCTGTTCAAGTCTAAGGTCTGTCGTATCTTCTCCACGTATTCCTATCAAGTGTGCCGCTTACTCTGTAACAATCTGACAAGAATGGCACTTGGGCCTTGTAAAGTGTGATCATTATTGTGCCCTCAATGAAGGACACATGGCGCAGTGGATAAAGGCGTTAGTTAGATCCAGTGACAGGACCAAAAGTGTGTGAGTTCAATACCTAGTTAAGGCTGTGGAGAACTTGGAAAGGAGAATTAACAGGAGATAACTGACGTCCATTAGACATGGCACGTGGAACTAGAAGAGTCTACACCAGCGAGTGAAATATAGAGATCAGTTCGACATTCCAATCACCTGAAGGAGTTAGGAGCGTACCACGGCCGAAACATTGAGGATGATAATCCGGGTAATTTAAATAGTGTGCATAATACCTCATCTTAGAAAGATAGACAAATACAAAAAAAAATAATTGCACAGAAATTTAAATAAAATATATGAAAACTAAATGCATCATTTAAAAAACAACATATTCAAGGCATTATTTTTTCACCCTAATGTGTCGGACCCTAATTTTCATTTAAAAAAATAAAACAACTTCTATTTCTGTTAAAAGAGAAATGTATTTACTAAGAGGAAAGTGTATAGAAAGTGACTTACTCGCTAGATCATCCACAGTAAGTTTATATGGAGGTTCTTGCAACAATTCACTTTTCTTGGCAGATCTTCTATCGTCACAATGCGTGATATTTAATAACAAATGTGATAAACATATGAAAAAAAGCAAAGAATCTAAATAAATTCAGCTAGACTATTTAACCAAAACAAGAAAAATCAATTAAAATCAAATTAAAATTTAAAATTATCAGTGTCTTATCTCCTCTATGCGCATGTGTTTTAGTATTAGTATAAAAATCACTATAGTCTGATTAAATTCGAAATCTTTTCTCACATTGTCATAAATGTACTTAAAATTGGTCTTGATACATAGAAAAATTATACATTTCTCTCATGGCTTATGTCAGAGGGTATCCCTCAGACGAGGCTCTGTCGAGGGGCGGAGTCTCGTCTCGGGAAACTGACTCCGTTTTTACGTGGTCTGTAGGGAATTTTTACCCGAGCCTACGGGCTCAGTTACCCCACTTTAAACTCGGCTTTGTGCCACATCATATATATATATATGTCTGTGTGTGTGTGTGTGTGTGTGTGTGTGTGTGTGTGTGTGTGTGTGTGTTTGAATGAATCATGTTATTTTAGATTGCATGTATTCATCCACATCTGTTTGATTAAAAAGAAACAAATGTCAGTCTCATTTGTTTTAGCGTAATAAAAGTATCATGTCAATTTTGGGGTGAAATCGCTCACAATAACCATTATTTATGTTGTCATCTTACCTTTTTCAAAATGAGAGCATTCCAAGCAATACTAGGATGGAGATAAAAGAATTCTGCCTCCTACTTATACACAATTCTGAACCAAATATACAAAAACATTGCTGAAAATTAGAAAAATACACTAAAACATTAAGCAGACAGAGCATTTAATATATATATATATATATAAATATATATATGTGTGTGTGTGTGTGCGTACGTGAGTGTGTGTGCGTGCGTGTGTGTGTGTGTCCTAATAAAAAAATGAAACGAAATTTTCTTTCTGTAGATGATGTGAAATTTTCATTAATTTCATTAATATAAGTTTTCTGTGAAACATTAAATTATAAAATAGAATATGTTTTTTTTTTCTATAAAAAATGCCTAACAAAATGAAATGTTTCTATTCGAATGTTTGTAAACTTGTTATTTAATGGCGAGAAAGTATTAAAAAGATGCTTATGTTTGTAAGATCTGAAAAATAAAAATAAATCATTACTTCCAATGGAGAAAGAACTTGAATCCTTTATAACCATTAAGAAAAAAAAGAAAAGAATTAAACATTCTCATTTGCCCTTATGATAGTCCGTTATCTCATTCCCTTTATGATTCTTGATTTGCCTTTCTAAATTCACTGATTTTCAAATAGTGAGAGCAACTTTCTATAATCCAAGTTAAATCTTGACGGCCTTATGAACGGAAAATGTCTCTCCAAAATCCGAAGGCACGACGTATATCTTTCAAAAGCTAAGTTAAGCTAGCTAGTAAAATCACTCATATCCGGAATCACTTATATCCAGAGAACCTCATATCCGGATTGTCTCATATCCGGAATCCAGCATATCCGAACATAATTTTGATGTGTATATTTGAATATATGGGTGATATGAATCTGATTTGAAATTTCTGTTTTTAAGGAAATTTATTTTGGTTAATTGGTTATGTTTACTTCAGCCTAATGGCTTTCATTGGTGCAAAAGATGGTGGAAATAAGAAGTAAGGATGACGAAGATAGTGACGGCATCCATGATTGTGTTGAAACCTTGACTGAAATTGAAAAACCAATTGAAAAGGTTGACGATTTTATGGAAAGAAAGACAACATTCAGCTATGAAGATTGCAATAACGAGCCCATATTTAAAAAAGTGTCTTCTGTTTAAAATAATTGAAGAAAAAAATACAGAAAAACTTGAGAATGATATTAGAAGAGAAATAATTATCATGCAACAGCGATTAAATAATCATCGTTACGTTATTTGTTTTGCATTCATGGCATAATTAATTTAATGAATTTTCATTAACATAATTTAATGTATTTTTCCTTACAAGCAATTCCGTTATATTTTACTGACCATTAACTTATTTTGTTTACTATAAAGCAGTAAAAATATATGTTAAACCTGATTTCAGTTCTTTTCATTTAATCAAAATATAAATCCTCATCTCTATTATAACCAATTCCACACATTTGGAAAGCCTTGTCCGGTTGTTCAGGATTCTACAGTATTAAGAAACAGGACATTTTTTTTTTAAATAAAGAAAAGAATACTAAAATGTTACGCATTAATTGTCCTCCTCTAAGGCAGAGAATTTTGGACAATCACCTCACAGATGGAGAAGAGACTTGTGAAAACAGAAATATGGTTTTAGACAAAGGCTGTTGAGATGAC
>CAHIKZ030001534.1:227500-230000 GCA_903632075.3 Acanthosepion pharaonis | reverse complement strand
TGAATTTATAAAATCGTTCACTTAAATATTTTTCCAGCATAATTAATTTTTTTTTCAAATTCAGTTACTTTTATCATTACGTACAGTATTGATGTGGAATTCCTTCTTCATACTTTGTTTGATGTCTGTGGAATACTAATAGTTTGATTATGTCATTATTTTATCTTCAGTTATACATATATATATATATATATATATATATATATATATATATATATATATATATATATATATATATATATATATATAATTTACAATATTCGGACTATTCTAGAACGAGAACAGTCTACACCAGTGAGCGACAAAATGAGTTAAGTTCGACATTCCAACCACCTGAAAAAGGCCGGAGCGTACAACGGCCGAAACGTTGTAATAAATATGACAAAGATGAGGACAATAGTCCGAATAATGTAAATAATGTATATAATTCCTCATCTCAGAAATATAAACCTATATATATATATATATATATATATATATATATATATATATGTGTGTGTGTGTGTGTGTGTGTGTGTGTGTGTGTGTGTGTGTGTGTGTGTGTGTGTACATAGACAGACACTTTAAAAAAAAATGACTGCCAAGATACTGCGCTTAAGTTTTTTATTAAGTTTCTCTTGAGTTCTTATATTTCTCTGAAAATAAATAATATACAAATTATCTGAATGCTCTGTATATCCGAGCGCTTTCGGCTATAATTTTTCGCTTCTTTCAGACTTCCTGATGAATAGACCTTGGTGGGAATCGATCCCTTGGTCAAAAAGCAAATGTTCTAACCTCCTAGCTAAATGTCAATAGTAAGATGGTATATATGTTATATGGACCTGTCGAAACTCCAAAAAGTAGTTTCCGAGCATTGTCTTAATTGCCTCGAAGTACGAGATCATAGCAAATATTGCATTCACATATAAATATATATATATATATATATCTGCAAACAGAATAAAATTACGCGTATATGATCAAAGTCAGTTCTACGAGAATACCCGTATTGATAAAGCTACTGAGGGATGTAAGCATATTTACAATTATATACTGGCATTCATAGTTCCAAATCACTGTAAACGTTTTTGTAAATATAAATAATTTTCAACAATTTCAGCTGCTCTTTTCCGAGCACTCATGTTAATGTATCTGTTTATTTCAGGGCGAGGAAACAATTTTGGCTTCTTATATTCGATTGAGAAGACATGTGGTTTGCCTCTAATCTATTTGATCACAACAGAGAGAGAACTGTGGATTTGGCATCCTTTTCAGGAAATTGAAAATTCTGCTGAGAAAGACGTTTTATTAGAATTCTTTCTGTCAAATTGGTTTATAGGGCAAAACTTTCCGTTCATTGATGAACATAGCGCACATAGACACGTACAGAAATAAACACACACACACACACACACACACACATAAACATACACACACACACACATATATATATATATATATATATATATATATATATATATATATATATAATTTAATTGATTTAAAATATGTTTTTTTTTTCCACACACAAATCTAACCATTAGTCCCATTTCATCCTCAAGCGATTTTTTTCCCTTGAATTAGCATGAGGATGAAATGTAACTAATGTCTTTAATTTAATTACAAAATTAAATTCGGACCTTCCATTTTTGAAACATGGTTAGAAACTGTGTTCGGAAAAAACATATTTTAAATCAATTAATTTATAATATTAATGCTTTATGTAAATTTATATTGAGCACTATTTTTTGTAAAAATAAAATATCTAAAAAGAACACCGGATTATATATCTTACTGTTCTTTCTATATATATATATATATATATATATATATATATATATATATATATATTATTTTATTATTATTATTATTATTATTATTAATATTATTGAGGCATGTGTTTTTAATGACTACTGAATGTTTAATAATCTTTTTCTCTGTTTTTTCATGATTTTTCGCAATTTTTTAAAGTATATATTGGATCTAAATTGTTGAAAGAAGACAATTGACCCTGTTTTTTTTTTTTGTTTTTTGTTTTGTTTTTTTGTCGAGCGCTTTCGGTTATTTTCAGCCGTCATTATTGCTGTATATTTTAGTTTGAAATATGTTTCTTATTATTTTAGTTTTATAGATAATATTTTTGGTATTTAGACAATGTGGTTGGATCATATCAATATTGATAATATTTATAAGGAGTGGACTGGTGTTTATTATTAAATATGTTTAAGATGTTTCTGCCAATATTAAATGGTATTTTATTCATGTTGTGTGTGTGTGTGTTTGTTTATGTGTGCATGTTATGTGTGCGTGTGTGAGTGTTTGTGTGTCTGTGTCTGTGTTTTTTGTGTGCGTGTGTCTGTGTTTGTTTATGTGTGCGAACGCGTATGTGTTTTTGCTTGTTTATGTATGTATGCATGATTATTTCTGATGGATATACTCTTATTTAATGCATGTATAATTGCTGGAGGAAAACACATACCTAAGTTTAACAATCATATATATATATATATATATATAT
>CAHIKZ030001534.1:150000-215000 GCA_903632075.3 Acanthosepion pharaonis | reverse complement strand
ATCATATTTCTTAAAGGCTTAGACGATCATAACTCTCCACACCTTCTGTCTTCTATTGCAATAAGTCATACTTTTCCCCTTATTAACTAACTGCAATATTTTGATATTTCTTCCTCTAAGTATTTTGAAAAATGTTTTTAACATGATTTTCTTTGATCAACTTAATTCGATATTCCCTATGTGTGTTACATTCACTGAACTTTCCTATCATAGTATCAGTACCCAAGATTTCAGTTACAGATTGCCGGATGTGTGGGTTTGTAATGTTTACCGACATGGAGGAGATATCGCTGAATTCCTGTCGATTTAGTCACATTCACTTCTACAGGAATACGATTTGAAAAGATATGACTTCATATTTTCCGCCCAGATAGGTTCACCAGTTTTTTTCGATAATCAATCCTACGAGAAGGAAAACACTAGATTCTCAACCCAGCTGCATTTTCATCTAAGATAAAGAAACTCCAGATAGAAAACCAGCCTTTTCAAAATGCACAAATGTTGAAAGTGGGGGCAATTCTCCCTCTCTCTGGAACAATTTGATTACAGAAATTTCACCAAATTCCTTATTCCAGATGAGGCACCAGGCAGATAGTAAGATATTTTATTGCCAGAAAGGATTTCTTTAAAATGCCTCTCACATCTTCCTCCTTTCTCCCATATATAGTCCGCTTCAAACGTATTGTAACGGCAAGGCCAATGGTTTTTGTTGTTCAATGAAAACATTTGAGCTTAAGTTCAAAAGATGTATATGGAACAAAGGTTCAGAATTTTAGCTTTTATTTCCTGTTATTTACATTTAGATGACTTAAGCAACATGGGACATACCACCTTTTATTTGAACCTATACATTTTTCTAGTGAGTAAAATCTATTGGAACATGCCACCAACAACCACCACAGTGTAGGAATGAATGTTTCTTAATTCCTCCTTCGAAGACGACTTCGAGAGCAGAAATTAAGAGGTTATACCAATAGATGCAGATCACTCATCACCAGTAAGAATCGTAAGGCCAGATTTGAATTTGCAAGAAAGTACAGAGATGAGCCACAAAAGTTCTGGAATAAAGTTTAATTGTCAGATGAGTCCATCTACCAAATTGATGGAATGGCTAAAGTGTGGAGAAAGAAAGTATATGTTCAAGTTCATCTGTAAATCCTGTGGGGGCAGTGTATCATCTTGGGCTTGCATGACAGGCTGAAACAGGCTCATTTATCGCTATTGATTATGTATCTCGTGCTGGTAGCAGCAAAATGGATTCTGAAGTCCCTAGAAACATGCTTTCTGCCAAGTCACGGGGAAATGCATTTTTAAGCCAATTATAAACTTTCAACTAAAAATATTTTTAGATAATATTTTACGTTTGTAGATACTGTAGGTATTATATGTTTTGGTAGAAACCTATTTCTTTAAGGTAAGACATTATATTAACGGTTTCACTATTTCCAAATAGTTTTCTCATTTTGATTTTCTTGTAATATTTATGTCTTCCAGGCACGAAGTGAATAGATTCAGTGACAATGACTTTCACTGTGAGCACGACATGGTATGTTGTACATGATTGCTCATCTTTAGTCATCAGCAAATATAACCTGGTGGGGTATTTGAGGCGCATGTGAGGCCAGAGTTGCCACATTTTCCTTTCTTTCCTAGATACCAGACTCTATCCACCGAGGATCGGTTTGTTTGTGCGAAGATTATTAATTGCGTTCTGCCACGTCTGTTGAATTAATTTTTTTATTTCATTTTTCAGGTCCATATAAGAGATTGAAAATTATTTTCAAGTGTTTCATTTGGAGAAAAGTTTTCAACTATATAGCAGCATTTCATTACTTTTGAATGATAATTGTAGTCTGCATATTAATTTGAGCAGCAGAGGTCTATCAATTGTTTTTTTTGCTTTTATAACTTATGAGAAGTCATAGAATATGTCATATAGATTAATTTTCGTTTCTGGAAATGAAGTTGAGCGCTGGGTCTGTTGAACAGATCTCTGCATTTGAAATTGAAGTCTATATTTGCAGATTTCTTTTTTTATTTTTATGTACTGCTGCAGATTCTGCTTCATTTTTGTATTTTAATCTATCCATGAAGATATTTCAGTGTCCAGGATAATTAATTTTGATTTTTTCTTATTCATCTTGGAATATAAGTTGATGTCTTATTTTATGACGTTTGCGGAGTGTTAGATTTATTTCTTTTATCCTTATGCTCCAAAAAGATAAATTTTGTATGACTGCATTATGGATTCTAGATAGAGGAATTTCTACTTCTTTAATGTTGGGTTCTATTTGGGGTCCAACATTTTTATAAGGCTTTCTCTTTTGTTGGAAGAAGTTTCTGTATTTGGGATCAAATGTGACATTTTATGCAGGATTAATTGTCTTGCTTTTACTTTTATATTCTATGACTAGTTTTTTCCCGTCTACGTTTTTTGAAGTTTCTACAGCTTCTACATACAGACCTTCGACAAGGGATGTTATAAATGCTCTTAGTACCTTTCACAATTCTTCATGGAATTTGTGGTTAACTATTTTCAAATAATATATCCATGTCAATCGATATAAAATTATTCTTTTTCCATCTTAGTTCGAATTAATATTCTGTATAATTTAAATAACGTTTGTAGCTGTAATAATTTATTGTATTTTCTATTCAGATATTTGTGGTGTGGAGTTAGATTCTTGTCGAGTATTATTTCTGGGAACTTGTACTCGACCGCACTTGAGATTTCTGTTACTTCATTTTGCAATCTGGGATCATTATGCAGTTTTTATTCCAAAAATGCACGTATTTTGTTTTGACCTTTGAAGATTTAATCTCGTTATTATTTGATCATCTGTTAATCTTTTTACATGCAATCATGCAGATTCCTTTCTATGGTATGCGTATTTTTGGACCAGTAACTTACAGTAATATCATTTACATACAAAGATCCATTTAAATAATTAGTGCTTACTTTTGCAATGATACTATTTTAATACTGAACATGTTTGGTTAATTTTTTATCAGATATTCCAGGTTGTCTTGTTCTATCTATAAAGCTGTGTGTAATTGTTTTTCATGTAAATTTTGCTCTAGCATACGTTAATTTTATTAAAACGTTTGTAACTCCACAGAACCTGAGACCAGAGTTTTGAATATCATTGTATTGTTGATATATTCTAACATCAACATTACCTGTTTAAAATGTTTCTTGGTTAAAGGTAACAGTAGGATCTAGTGTTGTTAAGGGCATAAGTAATTCTTTGTAATTTGGCGTTAGTCTACGACAGTTCCATTGGACCATTCTATATCCCATGTTTCTATATTTTTATTTTTATTATTTTTAGTTTTGTGTTTTTTTTTATTTGGAACTATTGTTGTCGTATCATCCATTCTCTTTAGGATATAAAATTTTAATTTTGTGGGTGTTAGAGATGATTTGCTGTTAATCATATTTAGGGGCGGGGAGACTTTCCAGAGATGTCCGTTTTGAGATTTGAGAAACGCAATGGTGACCTTTGAGATTTATGTGTAATGTGGTTTGCTTTAGGCGGGGACTGAGTCATTTATAGGTGGTAAATGACTCACAGTAAGTTGCTTTGTAATGGATTCTTCCGATTTATTCAGTATTACTGTTTGGCAGTGATATATATTTCCCCTCTATCTTCAATATATCTATCCTTATATATATATATATATATATATATATATATATATATATAAACAAATATAGTTTTAAGGGGTGCTATATTTATGAGATAAAATGCTCTGTATCAGAGATAGAGCGTATATAAATATAAAAGTGAACATTGAAGTCAACAAACAGAGGCGACAGACTGTTTAATGCTAGACGCAATCATCAGCTTGGAAGGGGCAGAGAGCCGCGAAATCATAAGTATACAACACGAATCGAACGAAATAATAGATATAAATGATAGAGACCTCTACAGAGACGACGGTCTCATAATCTTATAAACTATAGCAAACAAAACACAGACAAAGTTACAAAAGCAACAATAAAGGTCTTAAAAAATAACGGATTCGACATACACATAAAAACTAACCTAAACGATGTAGATTTTCTAGATTTTACCTTCAACCTAAGAAAAGGCACATATAAACGATGAAGAAAACCTAATCATAAACAACTGTATATACACACATCTTCCAATTGCCCACCATCTGTAATCATGCAGATACCAAAATCAATTAACCGCAGGCTTTCCGACAATTCTTCCAATGAAACCATATTTAACGAAGCTAAGAAAGACTACGAAACAGCCCTGATAGATAATGGATCCCCGGAAACACTCACCACAGAGGACAAAAATCCAACAGGAAAAAACATCATATGGTTCAACCCACCATACAGCAAAAACATAAAAACAAATGTATGAAAAATATTCAACAAACTCTTACACAAACACTTCCAGGAATCATGCACTCTCCAAAAATATATTCAACAAAAACGCAGCAAAAGTCAGCTACAGTTCCACGGAGAACATGGACCAAATAATAAAAAGCACTACAGGAAAACTATCAAAAAACCACCCGAACAAGGTAAGAATGAATGTCTCATAAACAATAATTGCTTACAAAACAACCTAATCTACCAAGCCCCGACAAAATCACAAGATAATGAAAAATAAATATACATAGGAGTAACTGAAGCACCCTGGAAACAAAGAAATTATGCACATAAAATATCTTTCGCAAATAGTAAATACGCGAACCGCACAATGCTTTCTAAATATATCTGAAAATTAAAAACAAAACGCAAATTACACCAAAAATAACATGGAAAATTAGGAAATAGACATCAGCCTACAACAATCAATCCAAAAACTGCAAACTTTGCTTGCATGAAAAATAGCTATTATTCCTTTCCCAAACTAAAACAAAAGACTAAATAAACGATCAGAATTCATCTCAAAATGCAGACATGAAAACTTAACAAATTAACAAACCCCTCCCGTCATAATAAGCGATAGAATAGACTGAAAAGAATAAATAAGAATAAAAATATATATAAGCCAAAACAAGTAAAAATAATCAATCTAAATATATAAATTAAGTAACTAATAGACAAATAAACAAACCCGTCCTCCAAAAAAAACCTTTAAAATAAGCGACAAGAATCAACCCCAAAATTGAACGAAAACGTAGCTATCATTACCTTCCCAGACCAAAAGAAACTACTAAATACACGATCAGAACCATCTCAATTTTTTTACTGCCTACTCGTGAAAAAACACAACACATGTCACCTGATGATTGCGGCTATGAAATAGTCGGTTGTCTCTGAGTGTTGATTTCAATGTTCACTTTTAAGTATATATATATATATATATATATATATATATATATATATATATATATATATATATATATAAAACATTAGGCAGCATATGATTTACATACAAAGAATAATCACACATAGAATTAATCAGAAGTATCAATGCGATTATTGGCGACATCCATCGCTAGAAAACATAATATATGCATTAAAATCCTGTTCATCCATAGTGCGAGTTTTGATCCTTGGAGAAAAACTTGTTGTCTGTAGTTTTTCAGTTTATTTGATGTTAAAATGCTAGTACTTACGGACAGTCTTCCATCCATCATCAGGCATGTGTTTTTTTTCCTTATAAAATCAAAAACTTGAGACGATATACCTGTATGTCGACCGAAAGATGTTTTTTGAATATCTGCTATTATTGACGGTTGTAAGATATCGGAACGTGCAAGGATCAAAACTCGCACTATGGATGAACAGGATTTTAATGCATATATTATGTTTTCTAGCGATGGATGTCGCCAATAATCGCATTGATACTTCTGATTAATTCTATGTTCATGATTATTATTTGTATATATATATATATATATATATATATATATATATATATATATATATGTGTGTGTGTGTGTGTGTGTGTGTGTGTGTGTGTAGCAAAATTCTTAAAAGTTTGGATGCTTCAATTGGTAATTTAATACCATGATTATACTCTTCTTCCATATTATCTGAGCATTTTCCTTCAACATTTCCCACATACCGGTTGTCCGCTGCTGCTCTACTTGTAATGCCCAGGCTTCTGATACTTCAAACATCTCAAGTGATTGGACTCGTATTGGTTAACACTGTCAATGGTAAATCCAATTTTTATTACATCTTGGTTTGAGAGATTAGGAAATATTAAGATATATGTGTGTCTGAATTTGTTAACACCCTCTTTTTGAGCTTATTCTTACAGAATTCGCGAACCATTGCTTTCCTAAGGCTGCATGTATTTTCTTTGGTGTTGATATGGAATTCTCTGTTTCTGATAATTTCTTTCGAGGCTTTTATTTTTTGTATGGGTATGCTTTAACTTTTAAATTGTGGAAAACATAATCGTATGTTATCAGCGTATTTCCTATTTTTCACAGCCACAAGTTGATCGCTACTTCTCATTTATATTTCACTGTTCAAGAACTGGTCCTGCTGGTAATTCCCTTTTCGATCAAGAATAGTGACATAGTCGCCAGAGGAGTTTCCTCTTGGGAATCGATTTTTATGATTCTAGTGAATTCCGTTCTGGTTTCTATTTCTGAATCAGAGTCAAAGATATTCGTTTTGTCTTGTTATTTATTTTAAATTTTGTATGTGATATTTTATTCATTATTGCTATTCTCCGCCACCCGTCAGCGAGTCCAATAACTATCAAAGTGGGTTACACCCATTCGTATTGGTTGAAATCGTTATACATCTACCAGTATATATACGAGAGATAGGAATTTGAGAAGCTGTTAATTTTTACCTTCAATAAAAAAAAACTAAAGAAAAAAAACTCCTGACGCCTTAATAAGAAAAAATGGTCAATGTTTCTTTATCTTGGTTTACCCTTTGTCATTTTTAAAAGGATTTGATGCTAGATCGTTATGGGTTAGTGAGATGATTTGGGATTTAATTATATAGATGCTAAGGCTTGACATGATTGATCGGATCGAACCTCTCCCACCGCCCTCTAGCGCAAATTAGTATCGAAGAGTAGTTTTGCCTGGTGCATGACCCCTTAATAGGCCCAAGTCAGGGATTGTTTAACCTCCATATAGATGTTCTCAGATATTAAACGTCGCCACTCTCGGCAAACCCCTTTTTCTCATGGTGGGGAGGTTCTTACCGGTTAGCAGAGGTGCAGTGGAGTATATTCTACAGCCCTGACTGAGAGTGCGGGACATTGCATTTAAATACTTGAAAACCACTGTTGATGGGAAAGCAAACAACTGGAAGACAATGCAACAATGACAAATGAAAGAGAAGAAACTATAACATAGAACTACGGTTCCATGTACCAAATTCAACTGTAAAATGATGCAAATATGCCGCCTAAACAATACTACGCTTAAATTCATAAGTCTAGGTAGAAAAATAGAAAGCTCATCAGAACAATTACTATGAAATTATTTATAGAAAAGCTAGAGGGAACAGTTACGTTACGGCAGTGAAAAAATGACTGAAGAGAGATGCCAGGTCACGACCAATAACATTTCAGATGATTCTTTGTATCTTATCAAAATATCTCTATATACAAATCAGACACACCAGACGAAATGTAACAGCAAAGTTTAGTGGATGTTCGAATGATAGATTTATAAATAAATGGGTAGGATAGGTCTGGAATGAAACATTTTCTATCACATATCATGAATGATATTTCACGGACTAGCATTAGCAACAGGAGCTTTTGGGATACGTCCACAACACTCATCTACCAATGGAAAAGGAAAAATTACGCTATCACTGTTTAAGATGCTATAATTGGATTTTACATTTTGAAATATTTAATACAAAAATGAAAAAAGTTGCTAGAAGTATCAACTTATCCCTTATATTTAGAGATTATCCTGTGGAGTACAGGTCCACGAACCCCTTTTATTCCTGTGGAATCTGTAAAAAATAAATTATCACAGATTATAGTTGCTAAACCACAGGAAACCGGTGTTGAATTCAGAGTTGTGCTTTTCAAAGCCTGGATGCCATCCATGGATAGGGAGCGAATTTTAATCAGTAAACATAACTGCTACGCTTCGCAAGGTTTCAAAGGTTTAGGGATTCTTAGCAGCTTGTACGAGAAAAGTCGCTAAAATGCTCGTAATCTAGTAATTAGTTTAAACTTTTATCAATAAACCATTGCTATCTCCAACCCAAATATAATAATGTAAAATATTTTTGGCTCTAAATGACCTGTAATTGGTTGATAAACCGTAGAAATAAATCAATCAATGATTAAATTTTCGTATTGACCTTGAATACTGTAAATACTTGTTTCGTTTTCCCTTTTTTCGTTTCACATATAATAAAAAGAATAACATTAAAATGTTATCAACATTATCTCTTTGAATGTAGTCACTTCAACCTCGTAGTTCATAATTTTAAACATTAGGTCTAACATTATTTTCGGCTTGTTCAAATCGAGGCAATCTGTTGTAAGTGGAGATTATAGAAAACCTTATTATTATCAAAATCGATATGATTTTGTCTCAAAGCATGAAAATATATATCGTTAATTATAACAGGGAAAAAGAATTATTGCTTAAAAAGTATAAATGCAAATTAACCACTAATATTATCTCTCTCTCTCTATCTCTCTCTATATATATATATCTCTCTCTCTCACTCTATCTATCTATCTATCTATCTATCTATCTATCTATATATATATATATATATATATATATATATATATATATATATAAATAGTGAAAATTGAAGTCAAGCCTGGTGATTGCGTCTAGCATGAAACAGCATATCGCTCCTGTATGTTTATTTCAATATTCACTTTATATGCATATTTACATACGCTGATATTGAGCTGATATTAAGCACTTTATCTCATAAATATAGCACATTCTAAAAATATATTTCTTCAAATATATATATATATATATATATATATATATATGTGTGTGTGTGTGTGTGTGTGTGTGTGTGTGTGTTAAATACTTATATTATCGCTCTCTTTCTCTCTCTCTCTATATATATATATATATATATATATATATAAATATATATATATATATATATATATATATATATATATATATATATATAAAATGTATATATATATATATATATATATATATATATATATATATATATATATGTATGCATGTATATGCGTGTGTGTTGGGAGGTGGTTTGTTGTTTTGTTGATTTTACTTGGCGGCATATTAATGGTTTATTTAACACTGAAATCTAAATATTTAAACACATTTTTTTTGTTTTCGGCTAAATATATTTTAACATAATGTATGCCTTTAATTAAAGATGAAATGTATTGTTGGTCATTTTGCTATTAAAATGTATTGCTGGTAATTCTATCAAATGTATTACTGGTCATTGGGCTTTAAAAACGTTTTGTTGGTAAGTTTGTTTTTTTCCTCGAAATAGGCATCCTTGATCATCTTTACTCTATAAAAAAGTATTGTTCGTATATATATTTGCTTCCCTAGTGTTTTGTTTTCCTTTTCATTATTTACACAGGAATTGGACTCGAAACGACGTTGTCACCCCGGATCAGACTGGACCTGAGAAAAACAGCAATTAAGAGGTGTTTCCATGCTCGTTAAATTCTTCAATCTCCAGATCAGAGGCGTTTCTACCAAATGTAGTTCATCGTCATACACAGGATTAGAAGTGCTTGCCTCTGTGCGTGTGCGTGTGTGTGTGCGCGCGCGAAAGCATGAATATGTGAATAGTACAAGAAATACGTTTACGGTGTGAGATATGCGCCTAGGGGTAGTTCAATTTATTGTAAAAAAGATCACAGTTTTGTTAATGCACTTCTTATTTCAAATATAAAGGATAACATGTCATCAGAATTATAGCGTATGAATAATAGATATGAGAAATAGATACTTAGAAAATAAGAGATATTAGAAATAGATACGTAGAAATATATATATATATATATATATATATATATATATATATATATACATATGATTTTTTATAAACAAATTCATGTTCCTGACAAAGTTGTATACTTTCGCCATTTCGCAAAAGTCACCATGCAATGTTGGTTTCTATGTTCAAACATACTTTTGTATCATATTTATGAAGTCTTTGCTCGTAACACTGATTATTCTTCCTCTTTAAAATATAGCAAAATTATAGAATATGATTACGAGATTCTCGCCATGAAGTATGTATTGATTTCAATGTTAATACTATTTCAATCTCTCTTTTCTGGATATATATATATATATATATATATATATATATATATATATATATATATATGTGTGTGTGTGTGTGTGTGTGTGTGTGTGTGTGTGTGTGTGTATGTATAGATAACTAGCTAGCTAGATAGCTAGCTAGATAGATAGATAGATAGATTAAATCATAATTCGGGTAGGCAGTAATCGACCACGACTGTTACTTTCACGCAGTTGTCAGGCGGCCCGACGATTGCGTGCAAACGCATGAAAGTAAGAGTCGTTGGCGATTACTGCCTACCTGGATTATGATTTAATATTGAAGCTCTGCTATTTCTTATGACATTGAGGCCTCTTCTGTCAGTAAGTAGCTTTTAAGCAGGATCTTTTGATAGCTGTTCATCATCTTGGAGCATTATAAAGTACAGGCTCTCGAGAAAGCAGAGGAGCAACATGCTCCATCAGTTTTCTATGGGGTTGAGGTCAGAAGATTGGGGCTGCCATGTCATAACATACAACTGCTTCTCATCAAAGTATTCCTTCATCAATTTTGTTTTGTAGCAGGGAGCATTATCCTGCATAAAAATGGTGGGGTCGATTTGCACCCTTTCAGTAGAAGGGAGTTGACAAGACTCTAAAATTCTCTTGTACTGCTCGCTCCAGATGGTCTTTTCAATACGTTTTAAGAAACCAGTTCCATGAAAAGAAATGCATCCCCAGAACATTGTACTGAACGGATGCTTGACAGTACTTCCTGCTATATTCAAAGAGCTTTCAAAGCTTCTTCTTCGGATTTTAGATCACTTATCCTTTGAATTTAGCTCAACTTTCGTTTCATCGGAGAAGAGAAGTGAGTCACTTTTATCAAACAGCACTGTATATAGTCATCCACAGACAGACTCTTGACTGTTTCGCTCTATCTTCGGTGTGACTAGACGTCCGTTTGTTTAAATATATATATATATATATATATATATATATATATATATATATAGTTGCATGAATATCAGTGTGTAACCCTTGTTTTCACGCTTTCGTGATCATCAGAAAAACTCTTTCCATTAGTAGCGTGCATATATAACATATATAGAAATTATATATATATATATATATATATATATATATATATATATATATATATATATATATATATATATGCATGTATAATATTCACACATACATACAAAACATACAAATACATATACATACATATATATATATATATATATATATATATATATATATATGACACACACACACACACACACACACACACACACACACACATATATATATATATATATATATATATATATATATATATATATATATATATATATATTCTTCTACATAGACCATTCAAATAATGGTACACTTACAGATATATAGATAACAGATATATTATTATTCCTTTTAAATAGGAATACATCCATATATTTTTCTTGTCATTCCATGGCGTGGCCTCTTTAATAAAATTATTGTGTTACACAGAAATATTTCATTTTAAATAGAGTTCTTCCATCCGTTAACTTCAACGACGCATTGCCTTTGGCTCTTGCTTCATTAAATGTCATGTTTATCACTTGTTTGATCTCTGGAGAATATGATTAATTATCGTTCTTTAATTGGATTAACTCCTCATAGATGCGAGGCATCCGCCTGGCCACAAATTATATTTTAAACATACAAAGTTCATAAATATTATTTCTGTTCAACTTTTTGTGCCTTTTTCAATTTTCATTGATTTTTCTTATCACGAAACTCTCTATTGATTTTATTACAGATGTTTCCCTATGTGGATGGGAGATTCAATGTAAACTATATTTGGGATGATGTTGTTAGCATAAACCGCAAAAGAATTCTATTTCTTTCTTTTTTACTCATGTAAATGTTTTTATTTGATTGTTGAAATGAAATATTGATATTATTCAAGAAAGCATCTTCATTTTAACATCAGCTCGTGTTTAATATGTGTTGTCATGTTTTTGATGTATGAATAATGATCATGATTTTTTAGTCATAAAAAAGAAATCATATTCAGAGAAAATAACGATCCAAAACAATAAAAATAAAATTTAGATTATCTTACAGAGAATATACATAACATATAATAGATATTTATTTTATTTACATTCGGACTAACATTTATTCCGTTATTATTCATAACAACATTTCGGTCGTTGTGTTCTCAGACCTTTTTTCAGTTGTCTGTCGATTCTCGTAACCTTCAGGGAATTTGTAAATGAAATTTTCACTAAAGATTCGGACGTAGATTATTCTCGTTCTGTTTTCCTTGTGAATGGTAAGTTATCTTTTTTTCTTTAGTGATGTTCAGTTTTGGCTTGCTTTGATGACACTGACTCTCTATCTATACTAACCTGCTAATGTATTGAATACACACTATGCCATTAAATTTAAGAACGAATGTTTCTATTTTCTAGGCTGTTATTGCCTGACATAAACCGACTGCAAATATGACTAACAATAACTAAGTAAGCCTAAGAAGGGAGACGAAACAGCCCTCAAACTAACAGCCAGTTCTCGTCGGTTAAATGGAATTTCAGTTCGAAATTCCCTGATAAACAGACACTAGAAGCGCATCGAGATCAACTTTGCGATAACAACAACGAAAATGAAAACATTAATCCGAGTGTAAATAATGTTAATAATAAAAACTTCTCACTCGCGAATTTCAGAGGGAAAAACACAACAGAAAACTACATATTAAATTGGGATGTTTTTTCATGCATATGATACAACTCTTCAAGGACGTACAAAAATTGTTGGGTTCATCTTTTTTTTTTTTAAGAAATTTTGTTGCGTTTATCTGAAAATTATTTTTTTTTTTACGGGTGAAGTGAACGGAAATAAGGTTATGTAGTGTAAAATTTTAATTTTGTTATGTATGCTCGCGTGAAAACGTCAAGGCGAGTAACTAACTTATTGTAATGTGTAAAATATTTCAAAAAGGAAAAAAAGAAATCTATTTAAGACTATTAGCTGAAACTTGGCCTTGATGACGACCTTTTGCTAATGTCGGAATTACTCGGAATAAAATGAATATGCATCAACGTGATAATTTTTTCTCTCTTTAATATAGATACTAAGTAACTTGTCCTTAATTACGAGATGATCGTATTAAAATAAGTAGACAAAAACTTCTCTAAAGTATTTAATTAGACATATTTTAATATATGTGTGTGTGCGCGCGTGCATATATATATATATATATATATATATATATATATATATATATATATATATATTAGAGACCGATGAGACATGTGTATTAAAGAGAAGATCCAAATGATAACGCATAAAGATCCTGATAAATTACTAAACCAACATAACGAGATGATTTTCATATGCAGACATAGAAATCATCTCAAGTTAACTGACTAAAAAAAAAAATAGCTATATACGATGGTAAATATTGGCTTACTTTTAGATTTGAGGATGATTGTATGCACACATTGTATGTATATAAATGTGTATATGAACTTGGATATAGATATGTGGATTTATGTGTATATGTATATACATGTGTATATGTACAGACACACACACACTCACACATACACATACATACACATACATATACATATACATATATATATATATATATATATATATATATATATATATATATATATATATATATATATATATTGTATATATATTTGTGTAAATATGTATATGTGTATTCATAAATTTAGATAGGTATATGTGTATATGTATCGATTCATATGTATGGTGCTGGATATATATAGTGAGAGAGAGGGAGAGAGTTCTAATGGAAGGACAGAAAATGTTTTTATTACCTTTTAATCTTACTTTGTCTTTAAATAATTTCTAATTAGACTTGTAAGATTGGGAAATTTACTCATCTGGAGATAATCTCAATTTAAATTGATCCCTTAGATTTAAATTAAATAAGTTACTCCTTAACCATTAGTCATGATGTTACAAATATTAAAATTCAAAAATTTTCTGAAATTTAAACACTTAATTCACCATCTAACGTTAATTGTAAAATTTACGCAAAAATTTAAATATGTATAAATATGGATGTATGTGGAGATATGTATATGTAATTATTTGTATATGTATATGCAAATACATCGATGTATATCGATACATGTTTATGTGGTTATATGTGTAATTGCACATGTATATGAATGTATGTGTATGTCTTTTTACGTAAAAATGTATGTGGTGTATATATGAAATAACAGTATTTTTTTACTATTGCCTTCAAATCTTGATTTGAAAGCTAAACTTTAATTAAGAAATATTACCCATCTAAAATAACTACAAATTAAATTCATGTATTAGACTAACTGATAAAGATTTTACCTTAACACAATTCACAATATTAAAATATTACTATTAGTAATTTTTTTATTATTATTGTTGTTTATTTATATAGTATTCAACTTATATTAAATCCGTAAATTATTTATGGAGAAGTTGAATATTTAAATTGCTAACAAGCATTAAATTTATTTTCTTCTTGGTGTTTTTAAACATTTAAATCAAACGTTAATATTTGTTTTAATCTAAAAGGCTTAAGCTATATCACCCCACTCCTTCCTCCAAAAACCCAACGTACATCTCTTATCTCTTTACCGCCCAACGTTATTTTTTTCCCCTTTTTCTCCTTTCCTTTTCACATATCATTTCAGTTGAATTGTCCGATTAAATGGATCAATGTCTGATCCTTACCCCCCTCCAGAAAGCACTGAACAGCCGTTTCTTCCTTTTTGGGGGGACACATCAACAGTGCGCAACCACTACCGAGATTCGAATCTGAACGTTTTCGAATCAACGCAAGCATCATACCAATTGTAACAACAGGCCTCGATGTCAAAGAAGAAACTGAATAGATTCGATATAGCCCTGATAGTCACAAATTCCGTGTCGATAAGCATCCATTTAATAATAACCCAACGGATTTTGCCCCAAGAACCACGACTCCCCTTTCCCCCGAACACTCCATCGCATAGCATTAGCTTCTTGACTCGATTGATTACAATAATGATTTGCCTAAATCCCTAAATTCCATTATATATATATATATATATATATATATATATATATATATATATATATATATATATATATATATATATATACAATAACCCGGATATAAGAGAGTTGTCAGGACCGAAGAAGAAGTCTCTTATATCCGGGTTTCTCATATATCCGGTTTCTCTTATATCCGGGTTTGGTCTATTTTATATACATTAACACAGGCTCTAATTCGGGACCAGAGAAAATCTCTCTTATATCCGGGTTTCTCATATATCCAGGGTTCTCTTATATCCGGGTCTCTTCTATCCGGGTTACTATATATATATATATATATATATATATATATATATATATATATATATATATGGGGGTGCTCGCCCGTTTCGGTGGGAAATCAATATATACACCATTTTCTCTCGTCATGCAAATTCCAGCAGTACAGAGGCAAATTTAGACACTATTATCAGCACAAATTACCGGTGTGAGGCAAGAATATAGCATCATAGAATTGGTTCTAACCACGAACCCCACCTTTTGTTTAGATGAACTGTAAACATCAAACGTCTTCCACGGTCATTTGCCATATTGTCTGATGACAACGATGAATAGAAATTAATGCTCGAAGATAGTAATGCAGGCATATTTTACCGACGTCTATATCATGGCATGGAACGTGTATGTACTGATATGATCAGTATCATCAAAGCTTAATTATCAAATGATTTGCTGCAACATTGCATTTTGTTGCCTTGTTAGCATTCTTGGTAATCGTTAGCTCTAACTAATATTATTGCTTGATATTTTGAAGCCCACTCTTTGTTTAATATTTTTTCGGAAATTGATATATTCCTGGAATTTTCTTGCAATTTTTTCGGTAAGCCTAGAGATGTTTGAAGGAGATGGGGCCTCATATTTCATGCGCCCCAAATCATTCAGGTATAACACGGTATTAAATCTTGTCTGTGTTTCATAGCTGCGACAAATAGCCTACCACGGCTACTATATCTCATTCCCTATTGAGTCAACTATACGTCATCTGGCTGAATTATTCCTGAATAAAGAAAGAAAAACCAACATTTTGTTTATTGTTTCTCGAATAATTTTTTTTTTAATGTAACAAATGGATGGGCGGAACACATTGAACCACAAAACCCGGCATTCAAAATTATGAACAAAAACAAATTATATGTACACTTCAAGTGACAAATCAATGTAATGGCATTAAAACCTATATGGGTGTAATATATGATACATGCCAGGAAGTACCAGAGATATTTGCCGAATTTAGTGTCCATCAGTAACCTTTGATCTAAGAGTTGATCTCTGATGACATCAATATACTACAACAGAATTTAATATATATATATATATATATATATATATATATATATATATATATATATATATATATATATATATATATATATATATATATATATATATATATATATCACATCATAACGTCAAAAGAGTTAGGTGCCTCAGAGGGATATTCTAGAAGGTAATAACATAACCAACATTTGAAAAAATCACACGTTGAACATGTAGTTCGCCTCAACATCACAAGCATGATGTCAGCTCAGTTGAAATCAGGATATACAGACACAAACAGCATGGTGTTAAGAATCTATATAAACAGCAAAACCCCAGGGAAAATAAAAAGTTTCTCATATCCTCGTGAAAATATAAAAGTTTCGAATAATGTTCCCGAAGTCATATAGCCACCACGGTCAACGTTATTTTGATGACGTCCAGAATTGAAGAAATAATAATTTGATGAAGGAAATATTAATTTTCATGTTCTTACTAGACTTATTAATACAACATTACATGGGTAATTAAGAGTAAGATAGAGAAAAACAACATTGTTAACGTTGTGCCATTCAAATACGATAAGATCCATCCCTGTATAGTTCAAGATTGTTAACACACAGAAAAATGGTAATTATAGAATGCGTTTAAATTAAAGTGAGACATCCAGTCACGTTATAATAGAATCTGGAATCTTGCAGTTTAGTCAAGAAATACGACAATAAATTATGCGATTGTGTGCTAGAGGTATTCCATTGGGAATTGTGCAAGCGACTAGATTTTTATCATGTGCAAAGATCATTCAGAATGAAAACTAACAAATAATCTGAGATTTCAGATTTAAATTGGCCAATTATTCTACATCACATGACAGGATATAATAGTCATAAACAATAGTAAAATAAAATTTCCGATTAGGTTCCGCTTTACTGGCAGGCCAAATATTAAATCTAAAATATATTAAATTGAAAAGATCGATAAGTCTAAGGCAGTTATCTATGTTCTGGGAAAATTATGATATGTAATGTAGTGTGAGGCCAGGTGAATGATAACAAGAGACTTGAATCTTCATTAATTAACATTGAGTTAATTCCTGTCTATCATCAGATACTCTCCATCAGTCTGTTGTACGAGCCTCCTATGTTGTTCCCCAATCCCACACATGGTGTTTGAGACAGCTTGAAATTCTCTAATCACATCTGGGGCGCTTGTTTATATAACCACCAGTCAGGCATTCCCTTTTTTTTACTTATATTATCAGATGCAGGTGTGGAGTCAATTACTTTACGCATTTAGTGACTGGTATTAATCTCATGTCAACGAAGACCTGATCTGAAATTTGAGCGCAATGTCTATTCCAGCCTATAACAAGATGAGAATGAAAACTTCACCGAGTCAGTCGCTATTATAGCACGAGGCACTTTCCTGAAGAGCATCGAAAAAAAAGTGCTCAAGGAAAAATCTATCAAAGAAATAATGGAAAACATAAAGATGAGACCTGTGCTAAAGACAGATAGATTACTGAGAAGAGATTTTGCAGGATTGGGGACAGTTGTTTTCCCGTGGAAAACAGAAAGAATCACTGGTGTTAAACCGCAATAGAATAATACAGAAGCTATAGGAGATTTGAAGGTATTACCTGTCACACTCCACGGTGCAATTATCATGAAGTATATATAAAGACATCCAATATACACCGTTGTGCAAAATAATTGAAACAACCGCTTTAATTTCCTTTCTTTGAACATACGGTCATTTTTAGACCCACTTGAGTGACAGTGTGTAATCCATTTCTATTTTTCCTCAGATTATTTCATTTGCAGTGGTATACTACTACTACTGTACTGATGCGGCATTCACCCTGGGCGGATTGAGCCGGCTTCTTCCTGTTATGAGAAGAAGATTCTTGGGATAAATTACAGAAGTAGGGTACCCAGGCCTACTCGGATAACGTTCTTGCTTGCCGCGGGGTTCCCACAGATGCAGAGACAGGAACGACCAGAAGCCGCCGGTTACCGATGCAGACGCTCCTTGGATTTTCACCAGAGCCCTTATTAGCCGGCGTGTGTGTCAGACCTGTCCGCCTTGGGTGGCCCTACCAGGAACGAAGTTCCGGGCGGCATAGCTCTGACACTACCGTTTACAACCCCCCCCCACCGACATTTGCATTGGCAGTGGTATGCAGTCATATGAATCTATTTTCGAGGTGTATTGTTTGGCCTTCAAAAATATTGCGTCATCCGTGATTGCATTAGATTTTCATCACGCCCAGACACTATTGTTTCAACTGTCGATTAGTTGTTTTACGGCTATTGTCTGCGATGGACGTTACTCCAATGAAGCGTACGAAAATTTTTTAACTCTGCAGGAACGCACAGGCAAACCTTATCAGTGAGCAAATCAAGGTACTAGAGACTGGCACGGAAACTCCCCTGATTAAAATCCACTCGAGAATCTGTGGCCAATCCTCAAGGAACGACTTCGGGGAATGAACATACAAAGTGCTAACATGTGAACTGGGTCATGTTTCATTGGTAAAATACTAAATGAAAGTAAATAATAACGGAATTATTTGTTTTGTTTCAATTAATTTGAACAAGGATGCATATTATAGCCAATGTTTTAATAAATGTTCAATTGACTAATTAATAGATTTCAAAGATTCGCCGACAAACCGCTCGTCAGATTCATATCGTGTGTCTCGACATGAAGTTGTTCGAAGCTATTTGAGCATTGATTGATTTATTCATTGCAAGCCGAAAACCTGTCTTACAAACATTTTTTATTAATAAATTTTTTTATCAGCAAATGTGTACAAAAGAAAAGAACTCAAAATGACATTTTTTTCCATTTCGCTTCTTTTGCCATTTTTCCTTTCATTCTTTTTTTTTTTATTTATTTCGTTCTTTTTTTCATTGAAACCAAGTGACATCTCTGATATATTAGTTCCGTGTTTTCACACAATCAAGCGGGAATAGTCAGTTATTTATAAGGTATTAGCAGAGAGTATAATGCCGGCGAACTATATAATGAACTAACTAATTAACTAACGAAGCAAGTAAAAAGAAGAATTGTAATAAAGATTGTTGCTCTAATTATGCATTCAGCACTTTCTGGACAAACATTCAGCTCAACTTAAAAAATGTACAATTCTAGTAACCTTATGTGTAGCAAAAGCTGTAACTGATTATTATCATTATTATAATATTAGTAGTAGTAGTAGATATTTACTTACCCCCCCCTCTGAGTCAGGTTGTGACACAAGGTTAGTTTTTTAACGTGGGGACCCTAATGTTCTCACTCGGGCCGCTGGTCCAAGCTGGTCTTAACTGGTCATAGTTAGTCTCCTGGATTCTGTTACAACCAATCCGAGGGCTCCAAATATAACAGGGATTGTTGTTGTTGTTTCCACGTGCCACATTTTTGAGGTTTCAAGGTCCTTGTATTTTGATAGCTTTTTGAAGATGAGCAGGGACAGCCATATCAATAAGAAGGTACTTTTTTCTTTGCGGTCTCTTATAACAATGCCTGAACGGTTAGCTTTCATTATTGTCTGTGTGCATTATTATTATTATTATTAATATTATTATTATTATTATTATTATTATTATTCATATAAAATATACGAAAATAGATAAATATACGAAATATAATATGAACTAAAAAAAGTTTAATAATATTTCTCTTATTTTTCCCTGTTCGGGTGAACTCTCACAGTCTTTGGTTAACTCAACTTTCTCATTAACAAATAAAGTGGAAGCATTCATTTTGTTTTCATAGCGTCGTAAGGGAATAAGACAAAATGAAAAAAAAGTCCCAAGAAAAAAATAATGTTAGACGATATTAATAAAGAAATACAAAAAAAAAAACAACAGAAATATATTAAAAGAAAATATAAATCTAAGTTTCCTATTATAAAAATCGTTACGAATGCCCGCGGCTTTATTTTGCGCATTTCTATTTTATACGAAAATATATTCCGGTTATAAGAATGTTAATTGTATTTTGATGTTCTAAAGTCGGTCATTGTTTTGTGGGGCATTTCCATAGACCAAATTAATTCAGCTTCTGCAAACTCCTTTTTTTTTTTGTTTTTTTTGCTGCAATTCATATACAATTTTTTTTTTTTTTGTTTTGGATGTGAGTGGCAAGAGAGTTATCAGCGCAGAAAGTGAAACCAGCGAACAGGGATCAAATTCTTACAATTTCTGTTATGTACATTTTGTCACTATGGACCTTGGAAATGGTATGAATAAATTCACCCTTGACCATCACGTTGTAATACGATCACTAAACTTAACGAATGTCAAGCCTGGTTACTACTTAGATCAGTGACCGCTTGGGAATAACAGCTGTAAGTCTGGACGCGCAAATAACCTTTGGAAAATGTTTGAACACTCTTCTTGCCCCAGCTGTTGGTTAAGTAGTAAGATTTGTATAAATCAATCATTATTATGTAAAAAAAACAAAACAGAATCTCACAAACTAAAAATATTTTCTAGCGTTAAATAACCTGCAAATGTTTGATCAGCCAAAGAAAAAAAATCAACCAATACCTTCTCTTGAGGGTTAAATCGCAGGATAGACTGAATTTTCTAACCTTGGTTAACAGCCAGTCTAGGAGAATGAATTCACTGGATTTATCACGTAGAATAAAGCATACGAATCCACCCAATTTTCTTTGCAACTAGACATGACCATCTATGTATAATAATAAAAAAGGAATATCACATGATCACTTAGAAACGGGATTTCCAAAAAGAATTTTTGCCAAAAATCTTATATTGCTATGTCTAGCAAAAATTACTACGTATGTAGTTTTACAGAAATATGCCGAGAATACCACAGACTGAACACTTGTCTAACGTGGAAGTTTTAGAGAAAACGGTAACAAAAGAAACGCTTATACGCAGCACCAGAAAAAGACTGTTGAAACTCCTAACACTAATAATTTATTCCGCCAGTCCACACCTTCAGGTCTAGGACCCGACATGCCACTCACATTTAGCAAACAGCCTGAATTCTCTCCGTATTCCATTAGTGAGAAATAAGTTTCTCTAGAGTACCTTCTTCCTGCGAACGACTGCTTTGTAGAACCAACGATCACTATTATCTATTATCTATAGCTGAATAACAGTTATCTGTCTCTCCTGTCCGCATAAACTACCTCTTAATTTAACCCTCTTTCTGGTGTGGACCCTGGGCCTTGCACAGGGTGTATCTCACTGTTAATAAAATGCAATCAAAGAAACGTAAGAGTAAAGTAACTGATTAATTATACGATTAATTTTGTCAAGAAATAATTTTTATATAATGAAGACAAACATTTAATTTGTATAGATTATTAAAACGACTAAGGCGGGTAATCAATGATATATTTACTTAATTGCATTTAACTCCGTTTCCACAAAAGATGGGTCAATAAATATATAAATAAGTAGACATTGAACATTAATATGGTTCGC
The DNA here is from genome assembly GCA_903632075.3 of Acanthosepion pharaonis. Lineage (NCBI taxonomy): Eukaryota > Metazoa > Mollusca > Cephalopoda > Sepiida > Sepiidae > Acanthosepion > Acanthosepion pharaonis. Next base: position 193,005 of record CAHIKZ030001534.1, on the reverse strand, counting down.
TATTAACCGATGTTCTACTTCCACGTATATAGGCCGAATTTCAGAGATTAAAACTGCTTTAAAATTCGTGTTAGTCTTTGCTTAAGTTCGATAGAATTCAGCTTTCTTTTTAAAATTTATTTTTTTATTTTATCGTTATATGATAATATTGTACGGTTATTATTAGAATATAGTTAGTTTCTCTTATATTTCTCCAAGCGCTTTTATTTCCTTTTCATATTTTTTTTTATATTTATCATAATGCTACCTTCCTTAAATGATATTTTCTTATTGTAGATTATTTATAATCATTGTTGCTAACATTTATAATTTCAAGTATTTTAATCGACAACTTAGAGTTTTAGTTACATAATCAATGTGTAGATTATTATTAGTAGTAGTGGACTGGTTTTCCTCAGCATCTTGACTTGCGCTATATCTATCTGTATATATATATATATATATATATATATATATATATATATATATATATATATATATATATAATACAATGAATTAATTAATGAGCGAAAAATTCTGTAAGCATATATAGTTGCGTCTTGGTGCTTTAAGGGAATGTAAGCTAATCTATTTAGATCACCATTGGCGCGTTATTTACAATATACTGTCACACATACACACACACACACAAATATATATATATATATATATATATATATATATATATATATATATATATATATATATATTAACTCAAATAAGTCTATAATGCCTCTAAGACCCAATACTAATAAGGAAAAAAGGGTTAAAATGGATGAACACGAATATATATATATATTTTTGTGTGTGTGTGTGTTTTGTGTGTTTGTGTGTGTGTGTGCGTGCATATAATAGCGCACAGTGAATTGTGGAATTAATAATAAAATTGTATTCGTTTTCAAATATATATGAATCTCTGAGTAGCAATTATCGGCGAGTTAAAAATCTTTATAATATATATATATATATATATATATATATATATGTATCAATATAACTCTCCCGTCGGTTTCGACGTATGAGGATCTGACAGCTTAGTTGATTCAGTTATGAAATTTTGTGCAATAATCTTAAGTGGCATTTAAGACCAGGATGCTGCATATGGAGTAAGAGTGAGCATTGTCAGATGACATCATTGTTAGATTAGCTGACCTTTTAAATATTGCTCTCGCTTCTTGAAGATGATTCAGACGAGCAGATTGAAAACTTCTGAGTCCACTAAAACACGTTGATCTCCAAAGCTAAGCACTCAAGTGTGTTATGTGGTATATTGACTGCTGACAAGTTGCTATTCAACTTATCTTTGTATCTTAACCATGGGCGTCCTACATTCCTGTAGCCCTGATCTAACTGGCTGTACATTAGGATCTTGGGTATCCTGTCATCAGACATTCTCAAGACATGACCAGTCCACCGTAACTGAGACTGTATGAGAAAAGTCTCGATTCCTCCAATATTACACCAGTTAAACAGGTCTGCGAAGTATGTCCTATTTTGAATGTTAACTCCACTGATTGCACGCAGACAGCTTTTATGGGAAACATCCAGCTGGTGTATATGGTACCTGTATGGAGTCCACGAGTCTGAGCCATACAAAAGGATAGCAAGTACAACAGCTCTGTGAACCCGAATTTTCGTATCCAGTCGAATTCCCCGCTCATTCCACAAGCGATGGCGAAGCTTGCCGAAAGCACTGGTAGCCTTAGCAATCCGATGCATGATTTCATCATCTAAAGTTCCACTGTAATTGACTTTGCTTCCAAGATATGTGAAAAACTTTACATAGATCAGGGCTTTGTCTTCCACTTCCAATGGTCTCTCTAGAAATCTATTGACTGGTGGTTTTTGTTTCTCACCACAGAATTTCTTCGGAGTAGAACAAGGTTGGTACACTACTTCAGCTTTCTTTATGCTAAGTGTAAAACCAAAGGCTTTCAATGCAGTAGAGAAACGATTTATTAGATGTTGGGCCTCCTCGAAGGATGTTTCTATAAGAGCAGCATCAGTAGCAAACAACAAATCACGAATAATTTGCGGACGAAGGTGGGTCTTGGCTTTGAAGTGCTGGTAATTGAAGATATATATATATATATATATATATATATATATATATATATATATATATATATATATATATGTGTGGACAGAATTATTCACACCCACTGAATCTTTGCATATTTTCAAAGGAAATGCGAATACTTTCAATTACTTATTGAATTTACCATAAACAGATGATTACATATTTAGTTTTGAATAATTTGTGACATTTTTAGAAGTTTCGATCTAATATATTAATAGTTATAGATTTTTCTAAAATGTGCTGCAGTCCAAAATTATTCGCCTCCGTCCACTTATGGAAATTATGAAATAATATTGCTCTATAGTAACGGAATTTTATTTTTGTTAATTTTACTTATAAATACCCTTTCAATATGAAACTATATTGACCTGATTCTATAAAGTTCTAGAAGGTAAAGAAGAAGACAATATATGTGTACCACGTACAAAGATAATTCATTCGTTTTGCAACAATGCCGAAATCTGCTGGCCTTCTAAAAAAAAATCCGAATGAAGATAATTGATTCGTACAAACAAGAAAATGGATATTTAACAGTTTCCAAGCGTTTAAATGTTCCTAGATCGACAATTCATAGAATCATCAAGAAATACAACCGGATTCATTGTGTTGAGAATAAATTAAGGACTGGCAGAGGAATGTTGATTTCTGAGAGAATGGAAAAGAAATTTTTGTCGTTAGGTAAGGATTGTTGGAGATGAACAATCCTTACTTAACGACAAAGTAATTGTTAATGATGAAATATATCAGGGTTGAATGTATCGACGAACATACTTCCATCGCACAAGAAACTGCCTTGCTTAAGGCTAAAAGCCTAAAATGCAGATTAGCTCATGCTAGAAGCGATCTAGAACATTGAAGTAAATATTGGAACTCTTATTGGAATTCTTATGTCTTATGGTTAGATGAAACCAAACTAAAAATATTTGGTCACCTGAACTTCCGTTATGTATGGCGAAAAGTGAATGAAGCTCAGAAACCAAAAACTACACTTCCTACCATTTAGCGCCATGGTGGGACCATTCTGTTCTGGGGAGTTTTTCCTGCTTCTCAAACCGGAGAACTAGTGAGAGTACAGAGTGTCATGAATGATGAGGAGTATTTGGTTATTCTTAAAAATAATGTAAAACAAAGTTCACGAAAGCTATCTTTGGGGCGTCACTGGACGTTCCAACAAGACAATGAGCCGAAGTAGAAACACAAGGCACAAATTCTTACAAAATATTTAGATGATACCAAAATAAAGTACTGGCGTACTCCGCACAAAGTGCTGACCTAAACATCATCGAAAATTGAGGATGATTTATTTCTGAGAGAATGAAAACAATAATTGTTAGAAATCTCTCAAAGAATCCTCACTTTATGACAAAGCACATTGTCAATGCTATAAAGACACCAGAGTGAATATATCAACGAAGACAGTCACTAGATGTTTTCATCGAGCAGGACTTCGAACTTGTCGCCCAAAGAAAATTCCATTGTTTAAAGCTAAATACCTAAAATATAGATCAGCTTATGCTAGAAAACATCCGGAACATGGAAGTAAATATTGGATCTCTGTCTTACGGTTAGATGAAACCAAAATAGAATTATTTGGATTCCATAAAACCCGTTATGTATTATAAAGCAAAGTGAATGAAGCTCACAAACGAAACAAATATCCTCCTTACAATAAAGCACGGTGGTGGGAGCATTCTACACTGGGGAGCTTTTGCTGCCTCTGGGCCAGGAGAACTAATGGAAGTGCAGGGTCGCATGGATAAATAGCAGTATTCTTAATGTAATATAAAACAGCGTGCACGAAAACGATCTTTGGGGCTTCACTGGACCTTCCAACATGACAAGGACACACGATGAGAATTGTTACAAAATACTTAGATGACAGCAATATTAAGAATGCGTTCTTGTGGTGTATGTGTAAGTTGTAATGAAAGAGTGGGACGTAAACCATATTAACTAGGTGTAGGATAGTCAGTGACAACGGACCTCCCATCATTTGGCCTTGTGCCACATTAAATTCAATATTTCAAAATAAAAACATTTTCCGAAAGAACAAATGCATAGTAACTATAATCAAGACGAATCTTCACTTCGAAACATTATAAAGAAATACACAACTCCAGTTGGCAAAAACAAGAAAATTAAATTAATTATCTATTATGAAAACTTTAAAACTGCTAAACGCATTGTCTGAAATAATAATTAACATGCAAGATCAAAATTACAGAGAACATATTGTTATCTGTCTGTATCGCTGAGATAAGACATTATGTACATTATTTGCATGTGTCATGTGTCCTTGAAGACATCTGTGGATGGATTTCTGGGTATTATAAAACTAATGTCTCAGCAACTATTTTTAGCAGTGCTCATATTGCAATTTTTGCTGTTAACATTTCATGTTTTTTTTTTCATTGCAACTTTTTTGTTATTATTGCTTTTCTCTGGCAATCCTTATTACTGGTTCGCATATTGTATTCATTACTATGCTTGGTCGACTCAGGAGATTTTTGTGGTCTAGCATATGTGCTGATTTCTTATTTTACGAATTTTCCAATGGTGTTCCTTGTCTCTGGCACAATGGATAAAGGCGTTTGTTAGATCCAGTGACAGAACGCAAAGAGTGTGAGTTCAGTATCCGGTCAAGGCAGTGGAGAACATTCAGAGGGAAATTAACAGGAGATAACTGATAATTAATTCATTAAATATGGCATGTGGAACTAGAACAATCTACCCGAGTGAGCGAAATAAAGAGTTGAGTTCGACATTCCAACCACCTGAAGAAGGCCGGAGCGTACAATGGCCGAAACGTTGTAATAAATATAGCGACAAAGATGAGGACAATAGCCCGAATAATGTAAATAAAGAACCAATGTTATTTACGAATTTATTTGCCCATTAATGAACTGTGTTCCTGATTAATCGAAATGTATAAATAATTATATTGGATATGCAACAAGTTCAACAAGAAGACTGACGTTATATCTCTATGAGCATAGCTCAATTTTATCTCATTTAAATACACACTACTAAACTCTATCTGTAGCATAATCGTTGATAATAAAAATCTAATTGAAAAACAAGCTAAAATTATGGAAAAATGCCAACACTCAAAAATATCAAGTAATAAAAATAAGATATTCTTATAAATCTAAATACATTCATAAGCCAATACATAAATTGAGTTAAAATTAAATTGGAATTGATCCTTGATAATGGTTAAAGTAGAGCCGAAAGCCCTTGGATATATAAAACTTTCGGACGGTTTTCTTTATATGAATTATGACCTAAAAAGAAAAGAATTATGAGAACACATGAAAAATGACATAACAAATTCAGCCGTAGCACCTTGTCAGTAGTTTGTAATGAAATTTGCATAAAAGAAGGATTGCTGCCTAAATACTCAATATATATATATATATATATATATATATATATATATATATATATATATATATATATATATATATATATATATATATATATATATATATATATATATATATATACAACTTCCTTCAGCTTTCTGATATATATGAAATTAAGTGTTTATTATGAGATTATGCACGTAACAACATATTCTTAAATATTAACTGCCTATCTTCGCATAGACATGACATCTGCATCAGGAATTGTACCAGACAATGTCTTCTTTAAAATTTACTTTTTCATGAATGCTCGGATACATCATTTTAACACACACACACACACACAAGCATTTTAACATACACACACACACACACACGCATATATATATACATACATACATATATATATATACACATATATATATATATATATATATATATATATATATATATATATGTGTGTGTGTGTGCTATACATATATGCATTTTACCATGAATAAATGTGTATGAAATCCCATGTAGAAAAAAACATTATAATATTTTTCGTTTAGACGTTCACTGAAATGTACAGTATAACCTTACGTCTGCAGTCATATTTATGAAGCTTTTAGAAAGATACCATATATATATATATATATATATATATATATATATATATATATATATATATATATATATATATGAAGTCTAGTCCAAATGTAATAATCGATGTAACGCGTTGTTATTTCCTTTTGCCATTGGTGCAGCGTTATATAAACTCGGAGATTTCCAAATGTCGGCACCTGCTTCGATCTTTATCATCCCATCAATAAATTCTTAATTGAATGTCGTTTATTTGCCCAGTGTTCATTTCAGCAGAAAGACATGACTATTGGCCATGCACCTACAACAGCCAAATACTGAGATCGTCTACAAATGTCTAAATAAACTGAAAGCATGAAGCAAAAAACGACAAAAATAAACAGGAAAATATTAATAAAAAAAAAGTTAATAAAAAATATCATAAAATGAAGACGCATTTTGCCAGATATTCACATGCGCAACTCGCATGATTGGAATGGACAACAAAAGGAAAGTGTAAATGAGAGATAGAATTATACAAGGAAGGGTAAGACACAAAGGAAAAGTGATGCGAGAAGATGACTAAAGTACTTTTTGGGAAGGAAGAAGAACTTAATGATAAATAAAAGAAACGAAAATGTTTTATGTGTGGCAATGTAATTTAATAAAAAAGAAAGAAAAGAAAGCAAGGTGTGAATGAAGGAAAATGGAGATGAAAAAGGAACGCAAAACAAGAATGAATGAAGGGGAGACATCAGGCAGATAGATCATGAAGAGCAAACAAAAGATGAATGAATGAAATGAATAAGAAATAAAAAGGAATGAATGAAGAAAATATAACATAACGACTGGTATGATCACAAAAAGAGTAGGAAATAAAGAGAGAGAGAGAGAGGGGGAGAGAAAAGTAAGTAAGTTATTTAGAAAATGAAAAAAAAAAAGAAAGAAAAATTGCGTAAAATTCGCCGGAAATAATATCAACAAAGAAAGAAAGACAGAATCAAGCAAATCATTAAGAAAAACAAAAATAGCCTAACGAATAAAGGCAACAAAAAAAGCAATAAATATCCAAACCAAAAGGACAAATCTATAAATACGAAAAAAGAAAGTAATCTGAATAACAGTCAGAAAAGAAAGACATATGGCGGTAGTAAAAGAAAAGGACAAAAAGAAAAATATCTATTAATGCCAAAATAAATGTTATAATCAAAAACCAAAGAAAGAAATAAACCAATTGATCACAAAACATTTTTGAAGTGGAAAATAAACAATAAAGAAGACCAGAATCAATATTGTAACAAATATACAAAAGCAAAATAGAAGAATTGAAGAAAAGTGCTTGCATCATTTACATTATTGGAACTCTTATCATCAACTTCATTGACATATTCACAACGTTTCGGCCGTTTTACATTCCGGCACTCTTCAGGTAACTGGCATTTCGAACCGAATCCTTTATTTCATCCACCGGGGTAGACTGTTCTATTTCCACGTGTCATGCCTCATCAGGATCTCTCAGTTATTTCTCATTAACTCTTGGTTAACCATTGCTGTTGCCGGCAAATTAATTCACACCTCATTTGGTCTACTCACTGGATAATAACAAACGTCATTATCCACTGAGTCATGTGTCTTTGAGAGTTGAGTTAAACGTAAATAACTGAGGCATTTGGAAGAGGCATGGCGCGTGGAACAAACAATCTACCCCGGTGGACGAAATAAAGTGTTTGGTTCGAAATTCCACTCACCTGAAGAAGGCCGAAGCGAACGATGACCGAAACGTTATGAATATGGCAATGAAGATGAGGATAACAGTCCAAAGAATGCAAGTAATCATTATAACTCATCTTAGACATATACACAGATATTGAAGAAAAATACTTTTGGAAGTATTAAAAAAGAAAGATAGTCAAATAGAAAATAATGAAATCGAATGAAAAAACGAGAGAAATTTAATAGACAAAGTAATAATAAAATGTTATGAAGTGACAAAGAAATGAAGAATTGTAAAAAAAAGATGTAAATAAATAAAGAACATTCACATAACAGTATAAGTGATGAGAATTAAAAAGAAAACAGTCAATCAAATAGTGAATTCGAAGGAAAGAACGAAAGAAAAAATAACGAAAGTTATCTAACATGCCAATAACAATGAAACAGAACGCATGAAGTTTAAAAAAAACGCCAGCAACAAGAACCAAAGAAAAAAACAATATTCTTAAATAGAAAGAAAATAAAAAATCGGAAATGTTTGTAGGAAAGAATAATAAATACAGTCACCAAACAAACAAATTCATAAAGCCGACTCCAATTCTCTTTTAATCTATTGGTTCCTGTAAATTTTGTAATATCTACATTTCTCAATCCGCTTTTCAGCACTCTTATTTGTTTCAATACATGTTTCACTGTGACAAGCCTTGAAGCTCAGATTCGATGAAGTGTTGAGATATCATAAAACGTTTTGAAATTACCTCCATATTTGCATACAATCTGACGTATAAATGTCTCGACTGAACAGACAGAGTAAAGGTAGCAATAAGCAATGGATATTAGAGGCGTGAATCAACTACGAGTAGACGTCAGTCGGGGTGGTGAGTAAGATGGAAGGAGCAATAGAATAAAGACGCCAGTTTTCCTATATTCATCTGAAGGATTATTGATCAGCAAACCTTGCGTTTCGCTGTTCCCATTTTTGGTCGAATAAGTTTGGCTGTCAATGCAGCGGCACTAAAGTTGTTTATTAGAAAAATTTATTGACTTGGAATCTGACTTCGTTTTTCTGTCGTTTGCAGCCTATTGGCACCTGTGCACATATATGTTTACAGAAAGCTGCAACTGAGAGGTTTTATGACGACATTGAGAATCTCTCATTAGATGTGGAAGCAATTTAGAAAATGCTAAATTCTGAATTATTCAGATGGATCCTAAACTAAGATTTACAAAAATAAGGACTAATTTTATGGAACATAGTTATTTCTAAGATCAAGTAAGTTTATTTTTGCTAAAGAGCAAATAATACAAGACCGAAGACCAAGAGGTTTACTGAATGACGTGCGTGATATAAACGTAAGAAGAAGACGAAATTGAAGATATCTGTATATATTTCTGAGATTAGTAACTATTTACACATTTTCATCATTTAGATAGCTGTCATTTTTCTTGCCATATTCACGAACTTTCGATTGTTGTACTGTCCTACTTTATTCAGCTGATATACTTTGGACACATGAACTAGTGAATAAAAGCGTTAGTTGAATAATCCAAAAAGAGATATGATCCAAAGAGCTGTTCAATACCTGGCCACAACAGAGAAAACAAAAAACTTGAGTAATTAAAAAGACTAAACTGAAACTGAGATATCCAAAGAAATCATATTATGCGGAATTTGAAAAATCTACCACCGTGAACTGCAATGCTTCTGTTCGAAATTCCAACATATAACACCTAAAGAATGTTGGAGCGTACAATGGCCGAAGCGTCGTGAATGTGACAACAAATACGACGACAAAGGTCCGAACGATCTAAATTGTGTAAACAGAAATTGAAGATAGTGGGTATTTGGTGGATATATAAATACTGAGTCTATACTTGAAGAAGGTAAGATTGTAGTCTACTGGAAAGCATACCTTCCTCCGACTGGTGGAGCCACATTCTTGCCAAAGGAACACGTCCAGAAAGGGCTAATGAAATCATGTGTACCCAGGACATAGTACATTATGTGAAAAAGTCGGAGCTGATGTCAGTAAAGAATGGAACTGGTGGGAAAATTTTGAAAAACCGATAGAGAAGTGATAGTCTTAATAGGCTGTGTCTTTCAAGAAGTAGTCTAGAAATGCTTCAAATTTTAAACGTTTTCGCTGTCAGGCAAGTTAAGTGAGGGCTGGATAGCATCAGCCAAGATATATCAGGAATACATTATTTTTACTCTGACATGACTCTTGAAAAGTTAAAACAATGCAGAGGGGTGAGTTACTTTCTGATACGGTAAGATAAAATCCAAATAATAATATGCATATCTAAAATTGCAAAAGCAAATTCTTTATTCTCATATTTTAGTTACAGGTATTTAATTACCTCTAACTTTGTATAAGTAGATGAGGATTAATGTGAAACCAGAACCTCAAGATATATTAGAATAGGAAAAGGTGTCTTGCTTATAAAAATATTAAAAATAGTCCAATTTACTAAGGAACAAACAAAGTCTGTTGCAGAAACAAATAATATCAATTTTCCGATAATGCAGTAAATGCCGGACAATGCAGATAAAAGATAATTGAGACGTGATTATAGAGAATAATGTTTTGAACACTAAAAATGGAGCATATTAACAATGGCAAAAATTTAATGTAAACTAAAATCAAAAAGACGCTTATATGTAGAATCAGAGAGAAAGAGAGAGGGGGAGATTTTTTTTCAGAAAAATAATGAGAAATGAGGACTTGGTCTGATTTGTTTTTTTTTCTACGATTTATCAATCATTTGGAGGATATTTAAAACAATAAAATCTGTTTAAATTTTGCGATAATTATCTACTGAGGAAATTCCTACTTTTTGACTCATACCTGTGAGAGAAAATCTGAATACTTACCTTTCGCCAGGTTATTTGCGCGTCGGTGAATAAAACGAACGCGACTGAAATTGGATCTCGGCTATTCGATTTCCATTTAGGAATCGATATCCATTACATCATCTACACAGCCAAGTCTAAAGCACTTGTCATTCCTAAACGGTCACCAATCTAGGTACTGACCAGCAGTGACATTGCTTACTTTCGGTGATCGACGACAGCTTTGAGGATTTTATTGAAGGATTGAGGGAAAGTGATAAAAAACGAATACCCTTAATAATACCATTATTTACATTATTCTAACTGTTTGACTTATCTTCATCGGCATATCTACAACGTTTCGGCCGTTGTACGCTCCGGCTTTCTTCAAGGGTGTTAGTAATATCGAATTAAACCCTTTATTTCGTCCACCGGGGAAGATTGTTCTAGTTCCACGAGTATCACCCGCATGTTTCAATTATTTCATTTTAACTCAACTCTCCAAGTTTTTCATTCACCACTGCTGTGGGCGGTATTGAACTCACAACTCTTTGGGTCTAGTCATTAGATCTAACCAAGGTCTATATACACTGGGCCATGGGAACTTGAGGAAAAAGGCCACTTTGTAGAACGGCCGAAACGTTGTGAATATGGCCATGAAGATGAGAATAACAGTCCAAATAATGTAAATAATGCAAGTAATCATAATACCTCATCTCGGAGATATAGACATATATATATATACATAGAGAGAGAGATAGACATAAAGGCCAGATCGTACAACGGCCGGATCGTATGGCAGTTCAGTGATATAGACAGATAACGATTATGCTACCTAAAAATATTGCGCCAATCGATGTCAATGCAAAGAATGGAAAGAACAGCAAAAAATGCAAGCAATGCTAACTGCTAGAAATGGCAGAACGTTGTGGAGAGTCCTGATGGTCACATACTGAATGGACATGACGCATAAAAGCAGAACAATATTAGCCTTGTTGTCTACTGACCAATTAGTCAAATGATACTATTCAATTAAATGGAATGATTCTTGAGTTCATTATTCGAATTTGATTAGCCTAGAGGAAGATTATATTATTAGGACGGTCAGTGAAGCTTCTTAGTAATACAAAATTCTTTCATGAAATATATATACAAAATTTAATATCTTTAATAAGACTTGAACTGGTTCAATGAAATTCATTAGTTAAAAATTATAGATTGTTGAATCTTGACTTTTTCCCATATTTATAACAAGTCAGAAATACAGTCTGAAAATTTTGGCTGCATTTTGCAACTTATTCCCACAACGTTCTCGCATATTTCAGAAATGATTCCAATGCATGGATGCACATTATATTTTATATGTGCGGATTTACTATAATTGTATCGACATAATATTAACAAAATGCATAATAACATGCGTTCCACTGAATCTTGGAATTTCTACACGATACGGTTTTAGTTGTACTCCTACTACCCAGTCAAGTTGTAGCTAGGATGATAGATCCGCCATTGGACGTAGTTCCTCAAAACGATAATAAACATCGAATGCACTTCATAACACCACATATTTCCTCTTTAATCCTTATTCATACTATACTTATTTTACTGAACTAGAGGCGCTTTCATGTCACATTATTCACTACAACAACACGAACTTTACAGTCATAGATAAATCCTGATTTATTTCTTGCACTGAAGGCATAGTGATAATGAGCGTTATTGACAATCGTGTATGTCTTATGGTTTTCTTTTAATTTTTGCCTTAAATTATTAACATGCTCCTGTCATTCAGTGTAAAATACTTTTATCTTTATGAACTGCGTTGACTTCTATTTCGGCCTGGATTTTGCTAAACCCTCCCATGTGTTTTTTTTTATCGATTCTCATACTTTACACGTCCTTCTTGAAATTGTCTATGTAAATGAGAAGACGGAAACGTACAGAAAGTTACAAATTCGGCATATCTAAGAAAAAAATATTTTAAATTACTGCTCTCACCCAAGTTGATTAGGTGACAAGACATGCTTATCAATATTATTTTAATTATGATATTTCATTATATATATATATATATATATATATATATATATATATATATATATATATATATATATATATATGCAGTGGGAAACACATATTCGTAAACAGAAATTTTTAATTTATTGCATTTCCAACTAATGAATAAACATACTTTTCATATAATTAACATGTACACATATGCATAATAACCAAATTCATTTAATAGAAATAAATTTCATTCATGCATGTTAATGTGTGAAAAACATATTTGTACAATGCAAATTTTAAATTTAAAAAATTTTAAATTGTTTTAATACTCTCGACTATTCAAGTGGAATATTACATAATGTTCAAATAATGCTATCAATAGTTATTTTTATCTTAACTAAAATAGAATATTATGGAATTTGTATTTGTGCAAGGCGGTTTTCATCATGGCAAGAGGTAAAGAACAAATTCACAAAGAGAACTGATTGTTAAGCTCTGCAAAGAAGGTAAAAGTTACGGGAAAATCTCAAACAAACATATTCCATTTACTGCCATCAGTTCATTCATTGCAAGAAAAACAGGTGCTCTACGGAAGATTTATTCAAGATCTTTGAGGAAATTAATGCGTCAAATTAAACAAAATCAAATGGTTAATCGTCAAGATTTGCAGAATGATTTGCATTCATCAGGAAACTGTGTCCCTCAACGGACAATAAGCAATGAAATCCTTAGGAACAAGGAAAACTCCACTGATATTGAAAAGACAAAGAGTTGTCAAGATGAATTTTGTTCGTGAACATAAGCAGAAGGAAAAAGTATTGTGAACAGACGAAACCAAAATTGAGTTGTTTGGACGTAATTCTAGAAATCATGTATTGAAGAAAGATGGCGATGCCTTCAAACAAAAGAACACAGTAACAACAGTGAAATGCGTTGGTGGCGACATCTCGGTTTGGGGAGGTTTTGAATGGATTTGCAGACCCTATGCGAAGAAGAATGGAAGAAATTATCAGCTGCAATTTGCAGATGATTAAACGAGATTTACAAGATGTTGGCTGCTGTAGAAGTGAATAATGGATGCTCTACAAGGTATTAAAAGAAGATTATGTATTTTTGGGTGTATTGTACGAATACTTTTATCACCCATTAAAATGAATAAATGGTATTTATTTCTATTGAATTAATTTTTTTATGTGTTGTATGCATATTTAGTTATTATGCATCTGTGTACATTTAATTATATGAAAAGTATATTATTTGTTGGAAATACAATAAATTAAAATCTGATTATGGTTTAATCGCACTGTTCCCCTTGGTTCTTTGCTGCTTGATCAGCTGCCATTTCTTATAGGAATCACTTCTTTCGCCTATATCGTAATGACATGTCATATCGCAACAGATGTCTGTTTGTCTCAGTCCGTAACGTGTTCAAGCGTGTCCTCAATGAAGCAAAATCACTATTTGCTGGTAGAATATAACAACGTATTGCATCTCGCAATTCTGGCTCCAAGGATTAATGGCTTCTCTGCAAGAGTGTACTTAACAACAGCAAACATCTAATGCCTCCTTTCTTCAACCAATTTGAGGTCCTACCTCCTCAGCTGATAAGTGCTTTGCCCGGAAATTCTCTTCCAACTCATCTGGTGTACCCACTCCCGATTTCCCCACTAGAACCTAGGATCTACTGAGCGAATTGCACATAAGCCCATCGTTGGTATTAGGCATCATCTCAAAATTAGACTCCCATAATGCTCGCGGTGTTGACGGGATACCAGCCATTGTCCTGAAGAAATGTGCATCTCTCCAAATTATATAACTACTGCCGCAGTGAATCTTGCTCCCCAGCCTGTTAGAAGCCCTCATCTATTGTACCGGTCTTTAAGAACTCTGGAGACCCTTCTGACCCATCTAACTACCGTGCCATCAGTCTCCTACCGCTCTTTGAGCATTAATCAACGCCGAAGTAGTTAATCCCTTTATATTCCATGATCTGCTCTCAGATAAGCAATATGGTTTTCGCTTTGCCCGTTCTACAGCTGATGTGCTAACGGTAATAATTGAAATTGTTTACCGAGCACTACACAATAACAGAGAAGGTCATGCCGTGGCTCTAGATATTTCTAAAGCATTTGATAGGGCCTGGCATGGCGGCCTCCTTCATAAGACTAAGGGGTAAGGAATTTCAGGTGTATTATTTGACGTAATACGATCATTCTTGTCAAACCGTGTAATGAAGGATTCTCCACCAGTTCCTTTCCCACGAACGCAGGTGTTCCCCAAGGCTCTATCCTAGTCCCTACTCTGTTCCATATATTCATTAACGATATCCCCGATGTCATCAGTTCCTAAGTAGGCATCTATGCTGACGACACTACTATTTACTCCTGCCTCAATAGCAAATCTAGTATTGCTGACAAAACTAACCTGGCAGTTAGGCTTGAAAAGGACCTCCAATCGGTTGTAGACTGGAGCATTAATTGTCTGGTTTATTTAATGCCTCTAAAACGAAACTGCTCTCACCACAGGGAACTGTCCTTGCCGCACATTAGAATCTCTGATGCTCAACTCCACTAGAGCACCTCCTTCCGACTGCTTGTACTCACACTATCCGCTGACCTGAGATGGAACAATTACATTGAATCAGTAGCTTTATCCACCGCAATAAAAGTTGCTTCCCTGTGTCGCGACAAAACGTTATTCTCGCCTGTACATCCTTCAAATCTACAAATCAACCATTCGCCTTTGCATGGAATACTGCTGGCATATATGGTCTGGTGCTCCTGCTGTTTGCCTTAAGGTCCTCGAGAAAATTCAGAGATGGATATGCAATGTAGTTGATCCTGATCTGGCATCTCATCTACAGTCGCATTCTCACAGAAGTTCCGTCGCTTCTCTCTGTGCTTTTTCTACAAATACTTACACGGTAACTGCTCCGACGAGCTACTTTCGCTAGTTCTCACACTGCATGAATTTAAGCGTGCTACTATGCTGGCATTACGGCCCCACCCTTTCACTGTCGAAACGGTTAAATGTGGCCGTCACTTCTACTCCAATAGCTTCATGTCTCGCACCTCCCGTCTGTGGAATTATCTTCCTATTATTTGATAGTTAATATCTCCAACTATTCAAATATTATATCAATCGATATCTCTAGATACCTTGAACTATCCCCTACCCTTCTTTTCATCCTTTCCTTTATAACACCTCTTTACTCTCGCTCCAAATCTGTAACACCCTGCGTATTAGTGTCATCCCGCCTTACTTGGGGTGAAATGCTTAAAAAAATTGTACGAATATTTGTTTTGTCCTGTGTGTGTGTGTGTGTGTGTGTATAATATATATATATATATATATATATATATATATATATATATATATATATATATATACTCGACTCTCCAGTCGTATTCGACGTCTAAGGTCAAGCAGATCAGTTTCCAGGAAACCGACAACCCGACAACAGCACATGAGATTTCATTATAGTGGAGAAGTTTTCGTGCAGGACCATCCACACTTTTTGAAGGGCCGAATACAGAGACCTGGTGCACTAAGTGCCACAAGGTTCCCAAACGACCGTCCGCAGGTCTTGAATTCAGAGTTGACCTTCTCCTAGACCAGTTACCATCCAAGGCTATAGAACCCAGTCTGTTCTTCTATTTATCCACAGTATATATATATATATATATATATATATATATATATATATATATATATATATCAGGCACAGACAAAGTGTTTCATTGTATCACAACGCATCAGTGTTTACTGACATGGGATTACTTGATGTCGAAAAATAAAAAAGACAAACTATCTTCAAATTCGTTTGTATATATATATATATATATATATATATATATATATATATATATATATATGTATATATATATATATATATATATATATATATAACCCCAATTGTGGAAAAAAGTTGGAAGAATTAATAACAAACAATGCATATATAGTTATAAATATATAAATATAATAATATTATTATTATTATTAATAATGATAATAATGATAATAATATAACAATAGAATTAAGAGAAATTATACTAAATTATTATAATACTGCGGAGGCACGATTGATTAATAGATAATCGCTCAGACTAAGGAATTAGAGAACCGATTTCGAATTCCAGTCGAATCCTTTAAATTCACTTACGTGCTATTAACCTTGGGAAATATATAAATCCATCTTTTCTCCAAGGTCTGGGTATATAAAAAGAGAGGATGGTTGTTGTAGCCTTGGTTGTTGACCAGTCAAGGAGAAAGAAAACTCTGAATTCAAACTAGCCTCTAAAATATTGGGCTCCGCCGGGCTATCTTGCACAAGACACACACTGGCCATTTCAGTTGCAGTACATGTCCTGCCGCTACGACTCTAGTGGGTTACAGAAGATGTACTTGTAATTATTATTATGACTTTTGAACAATATTTTTTCTGTTAAACTTAAGATTATTATTTTTTTTACATTAAAAAACGCGTAATCATGCCATATATACAATATCCATTTCCAAACCAGATAAGGGTTGAAGGCGTACAACTGGCTGTGCATGAGCAACCGTTTCGGATAGATGGAGCTAGACAATCCTGGAAGGAAGTCCAGCTGTGAAAGGGAAATCTTATTCTAAACGTCTGCTTATTTGCGATCATGTGCAAACATAGAAAATGTTTTGGAAGTAGATCATGGCAAGATTCACTTTATCTGCTAGGCCTATATCCAGGCCTCTAGTCTCAACATCAAAGGGTTGAATTTTGCCAAAACATGTTGCAACATTGAATTCTCGTCATATACAGCATATTCTATGTGGTCGCATTCGCGCTGTAATTTCCAGGGCGAACATTACAGACTCTTTGGTTGTCAATCTGAAGACAGTCCAGAGAAAAGATTTTGATGAGTCTAACGGTGATTACGAAGGCACGACAGCTTGGAAAAATTCATTCTAATCTTGCTGATAAATAAAGGATTCCCGAAGTTCATTGTCCGGAGCTCAGACTCAGGAGTCCTTCATTAAGTTCTTTAAGGAGGTAGTGCTGTTCTGGGTGGAGAGAGTGGCTGCTAGAGACCCTATGTCTGGCTAAAGAATCTGCACCATGCTACCCATGCTGGAGAACCTGGCTGTCAGGCAATTTATGCTTCACACCATCTCTTATATCTGGCCACCTAACTCCCCAGACCTCAACAGCCTTGATTATTATATGCTGGGTGGGTGTAGAATGAGACCATCTAACACCAAAGATGAACTGAATGCAAGGATTATGATATTATTCACCAACTTAAAGAAGGAGACAGGGAAGAGCGACAGCAGATTTCTTGAATAAATTACTATTTTTTTTTTTTTTTTGTAATTTTAGTAAATATATCTGTTAAAATAAGTGGTCAATGTTATTTTAATTTTTGTGCATTTAGACGACAATTTCTCAATCGCACCATATAAATGTGTGTGTATACACACACAGAGAGGCAGCAAACACACGCATAAACACACACACACACACACACACACACATATATATATATATATATATATATATATATATATATATATATTTCTAAAGAATAATTGTATTTATTTTTAATCCGACATATTTTAATACTTCAAAGTTTATGAAAGATGATCTTTCTAATTTGAAATAGACGAACCCTTTTTTTTTATTTATTAAAGCATGTGTAACACACCTATCGACCTGAGTATTAAGGAAAACTATGTGTACGATTTTTTTTTTCATTTTGATTGCTCGAATGCACAGACAGAAAGACGCATTATACACTGTTTTATAAGAAAATTTAAATGGAACATCTAGTTCAAATAAGAAATATCCACTATAATAACGTTATATATATATATATATATATATATATATATATATGTGTGTGTGTGTGTGTGTGTGTGTATGTATGTGTGTGTGTTGATGTACGTATGCATGTATGGTGTAAATTTAAGATTTAGGGATCTTATTCAAAACTGACAAGCTTCAGCGTAAGTAAAACTTTCACGGTTTTCACAATGATTTGCACAAACCATTTTCACTATGAGGAATTTCCAAGCGTAGTTCAGATGTGGCACAAGGCCGAAAATATGGGGCACCTAGTGAGGATCGAAGTCACTACTCAGTCGTAATTGTTCTGGGAAGACAAGCTTGTTAACCATTACACCACGCCGTGTAAACCATAGTGAACATAGTAAACATAGTGAAAACCATTTTCACTATGTATCGTAATTTGAAAGGATGTTTCCTCCCTACGAAACTATCGACTGAGTAAATGAACCCAATCTTGCAAAGTAGAAATATCCGCAAATATAATATTTAAGAAATGATTAGATATCAATGATATTTACTATCGAATTTGGATTCAATTTTTTTTTTTTTTTTGGTAAATTCGTCATTAGAACAACTGACTGAACTCGGATTGTACGCAACGTAAAAAATAATATATAAAGAGTTTCTGTCGTGAAGGAAAGCTAACAAAATCAAGTTTTATCATGAGGTTATTTTTGCACGTCTTATTTCATTACTGATGATTTGGGATCAAAACTATGTATGCTTCTGGTATAGCATCAATGAGATAAACTGCCTTTATTTTTACAGTAGTAGCTGTTTCGATTGATTATTTATTCATATTCTATGCGGAAATTCTTCTGTGGCATTGTTCTGCGGAAAGTCTCGATCAGATAAGTCAAAAGTCAACGCTGATTTTGAAATTTAATCTACATTGAACTGACTCAGGCCGTACCACAGCGCTATCTTTGAATAACACTAGACACCGGTAGCAGAAATTAAATCTATATATCTATATTGGTACAGAGATAGATAGACAGCTTGATAATAGATTATGTGGTGGCATTTTAGAGAATATATTACAAGGCTAATCAAATAAGTTATTGCGAATAGCAGTTTTTGTAAAAACTTCGAATACAAATTCTATGAAATAATTTTTTCGTATATGACAAAATTTTTCCTCTCATATTTTACTGCGTTGTCGCTTCAGATAAGGCAACGAAGACTCTCCAGTTATTTCCTTTATTTGTTTTCTGTGAATTGCAATTAATTCTAGGAGGAGATGGTGAAGTGGCTACGATCCCCACGTTCTTTTAATTGCAGATGACACATTACTGATTGCAGATATAGCAATAAATCTTCAACAACTCCTACAGTAGGAACAAAATATCGATATCGTATGTATGTTTGTTAACAACTTGCAACAGCCCTACATGAACATTACAATTTTGTGATATCTAAATAAAATATGTACAACAATTTAAATAGATGGAATTGTTTTATCAGAGGTTAGAATGTTCGAAACTGAATTCCGAACGCGCATTTTGATATCAAAAGGTGATTTCCAAAAGATAATTAAAGTATTAAGAATCCAGAAATTTTCGCTATTAACATTATTCAAACTATTATCCTCATCTTTTTCGCCATGTTCATGACAACGTTTGGGTCGTTGTACGCTTCGGCCTTCTTCAAGTGGTTGGAATGTCGAACTGAACCCTTTATTTCACTCATTGGGATATACTGTTCTAGTTCCACGTGCCATGTCTAATGGATGTTTGTTATCTCCTGTTCATTCTCCACCGCCTTAACCAGGCATTGAACACTTTTGGGTCCTGTTACTGGATCTAACTAACGACATTATCCACTGTGCCATGTGTCCTTGATGACATCTGTGTATGAATATCTGGGTATAAACCTAATGTCTTCAGCAACCATTTTTTTACAAGGGATCATATTGCAATTTTTGCTGTTATCATTTTATGCTTTTACCAGAACTCATATTGCAATTTTTGTTGTCATTACTGATTTCTTCTGGCATTCCTTATTACTGGTTCCCATATTGTATTCATTTCTATGCTTGGTCAGCTTAGGAGATTTTTGTTACGTAGCATATGTGCTGATTCCTTACGTTTACGAATTTTCTATTGATATTCTTTGTCTATCATCTGAACTTGATCCGACAGTGGGCGGTGATCATATTTTCTTCTCCATATGTTGTCAGCCATGCCTGATTTTTCCAGTTCCCCTCGTGTTACAGCTTTCTGGTGTTCTTGAAGTCTTACCTTAAGGGGGCGGCCTCTCTCCCCTTTATATTTCTTTCAGCAGCTGCATGGGATAGAGTACAAACAATCTTCAGTCATGTTCTCCTCTATGACGGCGTCTTACTCTGGAGAGATATCTGCGAAGTGCCGTCCCGCTTTTGAACATTTCGTTAGAACAAAGTGAAGGGAACTGAAATGTTATGTAATATTAGCACTCCCATATGACAGTGAATGCTATACAATATCTTCAAAGATGAAGAAGATACTAGAGGTAACAGAAACGTCGTTCTATAGATGACGTTGCGCCTATCGTGGATCGAACATGTGATGGACGACGATGTTTTAAGGAAAGTGAAAACAAAAGAAAATCACTTATATTTAACATTATAAAGAGACAGTTGAAACTTTTAGGGCATAATAATGAAAGGGTGTTCGGAAAATTTGATACTCACAGGACAGATTGAATGAGAGAGGAACTAACATTTGGGAGATATTGAAATTGTAGAGAGCCATGATTGCCAACGTCCTGAAGATACCCGGCACGTAGAAGACAAATTCTTCATTGTTATCGATTTCCAGTCACCCAATCTACCCGGCTCTCTAACCAAAACCTGGAAGGAGGTGAAGAGATAGTTTTTTCTTTTTCTCAAGTGTACTCGTGTCAAAATGAACGAAATGTTGATGAAAAGATGTTAGCAACTCTGTTTTGGGACGTAGTTTCAGAGTGTGCGTTTCTTCCCTCTACACCGCCTTCTTAGTATCTATCGTAGTTCGTTTCTCCTTATCACAACTGTACATACAGTACAATGTACACCGACAGAATATCGCTCTCGTCTTCACGTTGGCCTGTTTATAATGGGGAATCACCAATTACTCACCGAATGATAGACATATTATACATACGTGGTCCTCAGAATGGAACACTAATACACCCGCATGTCCCTCCTTGATTCCGTCCAACCACGCTAATATTAATCACAGTTGCTAATGAGCCAATTCCTTGTGGCACAAAAAAAAAGTGTCTCTTTTCAAGGGACGGCGTATTCATCTTCTCTCTAATCGAGGTCCTACATGCAAGATCAAAGAGAATCTCTCTTTCGTCGAGTATAAGGCAAGTCCTGTTCATTATTTCTGCCATTCGACTTTTGTTCTAGTTCCCTATGTCTGCTAAAGAATTATATGCAAGAATTTGAACGTGACTCAATAAAAATTATGCTACCCGGGTATAAAAGATTGTAATTACTCATAAATTAAACGTATGAAAGTATAATTCATGTTTTATTTACTGGAGTTATTTTTCTATCTTTAAATGGCATTTTGTTTTTTTTCTTTGTCGGACATTTTTTTAGTTTTATTTTTCGTTTGTTATCAATAATATTGCCCATGCATTTTTTTCTACTTTTCAGTAGCGTCCTTGCATGGAATACTGTTTTCAGATATGGTCTAGTGACCCCGGTGTTCCTCTCTAAGTCCTCGATAAAATGCAGAAAGGAATATGCAATGTGATACGCATCTCGTCTACAGTCACTTTCTCACAGACGTACTGAAGCTTTCCTCTGTCTTTTCTACAAATATTTTCATGGCAACTGCTCTGACGAGCTACTTTCACTGTTACCTCAACTGCATGGATTTAAGCGTGCTTATAGGTTGGCATCTCGGTCCTATCCTTTCACTGTCGAAACTGCTAATGTAACCGCCTCTTCTAATCCAACAGCTTCTTCTCTCGCTCTTTTCGACAGCGGAACTCCCTCCCTCTTACTTGCTTCCCTGATAGTTATAATCCTCAAATATTCAAATGTATTGTCAGTCGAAACATTCTGATAACTTGATCCTGATCCCCGTCCTTCTCTTTATCCTCTATCCGAATTCACGTCTTTATTCTTGCTCTCATTCTTTGTAAGCCTTACCTTAGTGATATACTAAAAAATGTACTTAGCACATTTAATTTATATTCCCTACTCCTTCTTAGTCGATGCTTATTTGTTTTTTTAATAATTTTCTTCCTCGTACGATTATTTTATTCAACATTTATTAAAACTTATTTAAACTTATTTAAACTTATTTAAACTATTTGCCTATTTGCATTAGGACTATTATCTTAATCTTTATTGTATTTAAAACATTTAGGTTGTTGTGCCTTCTGGCTTATATCGGTTGTATATCGATTCGTGTAACATAAAGAAAATTACGAACTGAACTTTTTATTTAATCTTCTGGGGTACAATGTTCTCGTTCCACTGCCCACATCTAGGAATATCTTATTTTTAGTACTGCCCATTAATTGCTCTTCCTGTTTCCACCGAGTCCGTGTAAACACTGCCAGAAGTAACAATTAATATATCACCAATTTCACAAAAAATCTTTAATCCATGGGCAATGGAACAAGAACATTTTTATCTCCGTAGATTAAATAAAGAGTTAATTTTGCTATTTCATGTTGGTTACTCGAGTCGAGATAAATCATATGAAACCTGGAAAGCGCAATATCTGAAACGCTGACATATGAATAACAAAGGTGAGGACAACACGCAGAATATAAATTAGTGAAAATAATGCTCATTCGTCCTCCCAGAAATTCTGAAGTAAGATTATGAAACGTATATAAATATAATTATTTGTGTAGGTATAATGACTCAGCCCGTGTATATTATACACTGAAAAACCCTCACAGTCAGGATTACTTCACATGATACATGAATCTAGTACGAACGTGTATATTTGTAGATAAAGTTTTCAATATTTTTAACTATTTTTAATTTCTCACAGTTAACCAATTTGATTAAATTGCAGGGCTATTATATACCATTTTCAGAACAAATTCGCTGACCTCCTAAAGGGATATGGGTGGGTGGTAAGTGACATGAGAGCCATTTTGTGATAGGAGATAAGTTGCTGTTTAAACCTCGATGAAGATAAAAGTGATAATTTATAAAACTATCTGAATTTATAGAATTAATTTACTTTGTTGTAAATAGTTTTTTGTTGTAAAATGCATGTTAAAATCTACATGTACTTATGTGTAGAAAAGCAGTGCATAAGAAATAGGGAACACATTCTCATTTTCTCTTTGAGCCAGCGGGGGCAGTTTTAACAATTCTTCATACAAGATCTGTAATTCTGTATAAAACACACACACACACACACACACACACACACACACACACATATATATATATATATATATATATATATATATATATATATATATTGCTTATCTAAGATTGTCATTTTATATAGATAATTTAGAATGTTTCTACTGATATTTGCTCGCCATTATTTCATTATATTATATATTCGTATGACCATAGTAATCTTTCTTGGGTGGTAGACTCCTTATATGTTCAGTGCCATTTTGAAATATCCTATAAACCATGCAATTACTCGATCCCTGTATTTTGCAAAGAGCTTTTTTGAGTCATTACTTGGGTTTTGGCTCTTTTGAAGAGATGGGTCTGCATAAGTACCCCACAGAGTGCACAATTTATCACCATCTTCTGCTAAGTAAGTTATTTCCTCAAAGCTATTTTTTCCTTAATGCGGATTGCACTCTGATTTACATTAGATGTAGCAAATACAATCGAAAGTGCGATTATGACCGCAGGATGGCATCGAATATATTTTGCAATCAATGTCATTTTGTCTCTGCTCTTTTGTTCCTGAAGTGGAAGGCATTTCCACGTTTGTTCTCTTAGAATATAAAATGATGAAAAAAAAGTGTACTAGAAATTTCCGCGTGCCATGAATTCAAAAACAACGGCATTTATCCCCGAATTGTCAATTAAGGAATTCTAAGGACATTTCTTCTTAGTTTATCGATTAATAAAAATCTCTGAATTTTTCCCAATGCCTGAAATTATTATTTCTAATTGCTACTGTTTCAGTCTGTTAGCAAAGTAAGTGCGAAAATATAGGCTACTGAAAAGTTGTTTGGGATGAAAATTGTTTAAACTGAAATTGTGATTGGAGAATTATTATCAGATAAAATAATTCCTTAGTCTATGATCTCTCTTTTCTAAAACAAAGCAATTATTATTTCCATATTTTCATTTATTTATTTACCCTTTGACGTTATTAGATTTGGCACCGGCGTCGTTGCCGGAGTTGCTAGAAGGAAGTTTAACATGTCACCGTACTGTCTTATGGATTCCAGCACATCTTTTCTCCGAATTTAATCTCGAAGCTTTTCCCATGATTGGGCATGGTCGCAAGGCATCGAAGATTTGAATTCAGAGTTTTCCTTCTCCTACTCATAAAATAAGCAAAATGTTTATACAAAGTTTATTTGGAACCAGCAACTTATATATTCTGGTGTCTGTGATGAAAACACATAATTTAAATATCGTACAATTTAACACCGATCTATGTTGGGATTGTTATTCAGCCATGGCAATTTTAACTCGGACTTATTTTTCTATTTCAAATTTCATTTGAAAGAAAGTAAAGCGTATTGCCTTGCAATCATATACAAGTCCACCTCTATGGAACAGAATGTTGAACAATTACCCCAGAAAAGAAGATACAACTTGAAGTGGTAAATAGGTGTTCTACCGAATGCTATAAAAAGCAAGAATCGAATATGTTAGGCCCAAAGAGGTTTAAAGAAAATTACGACAAAAAGCACACTTATAATTACAAAAAAAAAGAAAAATTTGCAATCTCTAAAAATCCCTATGAGGAAGTAGATCTTGGAAAATGTAACGCTCTCCGGAGGAACTGTTTTGATCAGCAGAAGTAAAGAGAGAATGAACTAGCTAACGAGCAAAGAGCAAGGAATGAGAAAGATATTAAGATGACAAATGTTTCTTAGATCTACAAAAGGCAGGAGGTATTGGAGATACATGATTTCTCAAGCCATATAAATGTAGAACGTTTTCTATATTCAATTAAAACGCTTTAATCGCAATAACATATTAAGTTGCAGCTACGTTTATAAATATTTAACTATAAAAGTTATTACAACGTTAGGATATGGCGATTGTGATCATGGCCAAATGAATTCCTGGTCGTCATCGTTAGATATCCATTGATAACAAATATTGAATAGAAAAGAAACAATTGAAGACAAATTGAAAAAATAAAACAATACTAAAGAAATGCAGCAGGAGAAACAAAATATATAAAACAAAAAAGAAATGAAGATGAAGAAAATAAAGAAAAATCCGAATAATGAGAAGAAAAATGGAAAACGGAAAGTTCACAAAGAAAATTGGAACCGAAGAAAATGAAAGAAAATAAATAAAAGGAGTTATTCAAAATACAGAAAGAAAAAATTGAAGAAATATTAGGGAAAAGGCAAATGAGATACATAAATTCATTACATCATCTGTTAGATGTAAACAGCGAATTTATTTTGCAACTCAGCATTTTTCTTATACAAAAACATAAAATATCACCATTGAAGTAACTGACAGCTAGTACGTTTTCTTATCAGCAGCATGTATCCTCAAAAGAATTGGTCGATAAGGTGAAAATATATCGTCTGTGTTGTCTTTTTTCTCCATAATTGCTTGAAAATATTGATTTCTTGTGTTTTTTCTACTTAATTCGCAATTTTTCTTACATCCTTTGTCTGAGAAAGACCGATTTTAGTAAATGTGAACTATGATTACACCATGATGAAAGGCAAAGGAAATATCTTTGAATATGCACTTGGGATGTGATTCCAAATTACGGTGTCGGCACAAACACGGTTATTGGATTAAAAATACGGAGATTAATATTTCATACCAAAACATGAAATGATGTTCTTCTTCAGATACCTGGTTTCTTGTTGCATGTCATTTGTTTTTTAGTGAATGTTTTTCATACATTTTCAATTTCTTTTCTATTAATCTCTTCATTTTGGAGACGTTTAACCAAATAATCAACTCCACAGACGTCAAATTGAAGTTTATTGTTTTCATATCTTTTAACCTTCAAGTGGAATGTGGAATTAGCAAATACTGTGCAATTCAAATACCTTGATATATGTACCAATAATACCACATTTAATCTAGGAGTTAACGAAAATGAATATGGAATAGGCTGCGCTAGATATATACCCTCGTGTAAATTCATTGAAACCACAGCTTTAGTTTCCTTTCTTTAACCATAGGTAAGTTTTAAACCCACTGGAGGGAAAGTGTGTAATCGATTGCTATTTGTTCCTCATATTAGGTCATTTGCAGTTATGTGCAGTAATATGAATCTATTTTCGTGATATATGATGAAATTTGTTTAGCCTTGAGATATATTGCGTCAACCGTGATTGCATCAAATTTTTGCCACGCCCAGACACAACTGTCTCGACTGTCGATTAGTTGTCCTACGGTCATTGTCTGTCTTCAAGCAAGCGTACAAACATTGAAACACTGCACGAACACACTGCGATGGACCTTACTCCAACGAAGCGTACGAAAATTGTAACGCTTCTCGAGGAAAAGTCTGTCAAAGAAATAATCGAAAACATGGAGATGAGAACAGTGATTAAGACAGATAGATTACTGAGAAGTTATTTTGAAGGATTGGGGTAAGTTGGTTTCACGTGGAAAACAGAAAAAATTCAAGGTCCACACTGGTGTTAAACCGCAAGAGAATGATGCGGAAAAAGCGAATGATACATAAATTAATCACTTCATCTGTTAGATGCAAACAACGAATTTATTTTGCAACTCAGCATTTCTTCTTATACAAAAACATAAAACACTACCATTGAACTATCTGACACTTGAAAGCATTTGCAGTTACACTCCACGATGCAATAATTATCAAGCATATATAAAGACATGCAATATACACTGTTGTGCAAATTAATTGAAACAACAGCTTTAGTCTCCTTTCTTTCACCATACGGTCAGTTTTAGACCCACTGGAGTGACAGGGTGTAATCCATTTATATTTTTCCTCAGATCATTTCATTTGCAGTTGTGTGCAGTAATATGAATCTATTTTCAGGGTGTATGATGGAATTTGTTTGGCCTTCAAAAGTATTGCGTCAACCGTATTTACATTAGATTTTCCTCACGACCAGACACTATTGTTTCGACTGTCGATTAGTTGTTTTATGACCATCGTCTGCGATGGACGTTATTCCAAGGTAGCATACGAAAACACGTACGTACACACTAGCAAACCTTACCATTGTGCAAATCAAAGTAAAATAGATTGGCCTGGAAAATCTCCTGATTTAGATCCAATAGAGAATCTGTGGTCAATCTGCAAGGAAAGACTTCGTGGAATGGACATACGAATCACTGATATGTTTACTGAGCCATGTTCCATTGGAAAAATACGAAAAAAGTAAATGATAACAGAATTATTCGTTTTGTTTCAATTAATTTACACAAGGGTATATATGCCTTAATGCTTAATCTATATTCTCACGGTTTCTTTAATATGTCAGAATTTTTGGTTGCGTAATATATGGCTATGTCAATTTCATACAAAAACAGGCAATTCGAGAATTACTGAAAAACGTGCAGTAAAATAACTCACGAAATGTATACCAGAATATATTGTGGTGTTTAAAATGTTATTTAAGTGACTTAATTCAGCTGAATGGATCATTATTAGCAGATGTAGAAGCAATATTCAAGTCGAATAACAAAATTATTTTACATCTGGAATCTAAGTTTGTTATGCAGATGTGTTGTACACTTCACCAGACACTTAGTGCTTTAACGAAGATGACCGTTTAAATATTTATGTTCTACAAAACGTTTTTGCTTTGTTTTCGTCCCTGTTAATTTATACACAATATAAGGTTTTGGTTGCGAACCTTTCCTTTTCAGCTACACTCGAATAACCGCGTTAAAAGTGATCTTCAATCTGTCGTATGCATAAACGTGGCTAAATACAGAATGTTTCACTGAAATCAGTAAGAAAAACGTCTCATTATATAATTCTTGACCAAATGTTTTTTCGCGCCAATTTTATTCCATGTTCTTTGAGCTAGCTTTGTAGATGTCGCAAAAAGTATAGGCTTATGTTTTTGAGATTCCAAAATAAGTTGTCTTTCAGTTTAGTTTGATTTATGATCGTATATTTAGTAGAACGTATTTCGCCGAATTATTGTGTTTCTTATATAAATGGCTTCTGTAGTCAGTTATGAACATGGCAACTTTTGAATATGTGTATTTAGTAATCTCAAGTTGGTAATAATATTAATATACATGTGCTAAAAATACCAATCTTCTCGTTCCTTTGATTCCTTTGTTTATTTACTCAGAACCGACAGTTACAATTTTCAGAGATATCAAAAAACTAGGCATCAAAATCTTGTCCAATTCAAACGCCACCTTATTGATATTTAAAAGAGAATTTCCAGTCACCGGCCATGTTCTAATTATCATCAATTTAATTAAAAACCTTTAATTATATTTGCGCTTTTAATTTTGGAATATAAAGAGTCTATGGAAATATGCGTGATACTCTAAACATGTACAAGGAGACTTGGATGTGGTGCTGGCATAATAGATAGCGGCTCGTGATAAGTGATACTCTAAACATGTACAATAAGACTTGGATACGTGATACTCTAAACATGTGCAATCAGACTTGGATGTGGGTCTGGCATAATAGATAGCGGCTCCTGATAAGCATAGGTAGAGACGTGTTTCTGTTGCGATTTAGCAAATATCATTTGGAAAGGTATGAATACATCTCCTTCTACTAACTATCGGCTAAAATGTAGCAATTGTATCTGGCAAATTCATTGTTACTTACATTACTTACATTATTCTGACTGTTATCCTCATCTTGGTCCGTTGTACGTTCCGGCCATCTTCTGGTAACTGGAATTTTGAATCGAACCCTTTATTTTTCCAACATGGTAGATTGTTCTATTTCCACGTGCCATGCCTTTTCCTTATGTCTCAGTAATTTCCCTTTAACGCAACTCTCCAAGTTTGGTTCACCATTGATGAGGCCTGGTATTCAACTCATATCTCTTTGTGTCTAGTCAATTAAGATGTAGATAATGTAAATAATGTAAGTAACCATAATACCTCATCTCAGAGATATAGATAGAAAATCATTGTTATTCTAAAAAAAATTCTAATGCACTAAACGTTAAAGAAATATTTTCCTTGAAATGCAAATATTCTTTGGCTTAAAATAACCCCCAAACCTGTAAAAATCAAATAGATCAATATTCCTTCATATTCCTGTATAGAGAAAGTTTGGTCGAACAATTACTAAGTTTTCAGTTCAAGATATCAGTGGTGAACAGACGATGGAGAATTCCTATTTTAAATTCCCTGACCTCTTGCGACAACGTTATTGATGACCCCGGACAAAGGTTCCTTAAGACGCTCGACCGTAAGCAAAGACTCAACAGATATTCCCTGGATATGAATGTCAACTTTGGTTTACTGGTAACATTATAGATAAATATTATTCCCAAAGCTACGTAATCAACGACTTCATTATGTGCATCGGCCTCGCTCCAGTTCGTGCCTTCTGAGAACATGATATGCCAACCATTCTATTGAATCTCTATTGAATACTTTCGGAAGGTAAGCATAATGTGAGATACATATTGTATCTTATCTCCTTTTGAGTATCAATGAAACTATACTATCAAAATATATTAACACTATAATTATAAACAAAGCATACATTCGATTTTAAAAACACTTAAATGCTTCAATGTATTCGTCATAAATCACCAGAAGAATTATTGAATCATCTACGATATCTCGATACAGTTGAAATAAGCAAGCGATTATAACGTATCAATTTAATGCTTAAAGAAAATAATATTTTAATACCTAATGTTTAAACGTTTCTTTTATGTACCTTCATGAAGTGGGCGATTATAGCTCTCCTCAACTTCCAAAATAGTGTTGCTAATCTTCTGGTCTCTGTTTTGCTAATCCTTTACACAAGTGCTTTAATCATTAATTTCTATTGTCTCGTTTGCTTTTAGTATGTCCTACGAGTCTCAAATTCTCTAAGTTATCTTTCCTCAAAATATTCGCTAGGAGGTCCATTGCCTCTTTCTGATTCTAATTATAATCCTCATGTTTTGTGTCCATTTTCCTTAAACTTCGTCCTTGCTCACATATTCAATTCATTGTCTACTCAGTATCCGATATTCACCGCTACATAGGACGAATGATATTACACAATATTTCTTTATTCATATTTTTTGTCCCTTAAAGGCATCCTTCGCGATTCCAGTTTGCCTTCGAATTTCTGCATAGCATTTTCCCGTCCATTGTTAAAACCATAACATTTTCGTGCATGCCTAATTCTGGTATGTCCAATTTTTAATTCGCATCTTGGTCTTTCCCTATTACTATCATACATTTGCCTACTTACTTAATGCTTAGTCTTATAATTTGCTTACAAATATTAATTCTATAATATCCTAACCTAGTAAATATTATTATCAAAACATAATTTGAATTATATGAAATCTCTATTTTCGTCACATTTCGAACATTTTTAAGTTTTATAGACAAGACGATAAAATAACACTGTGCAACAAATTTCAAGTTAAAAAAAGTACATTCCACATAAGACCTGTTTAAGTGTTAAAAAAGTATATTGATACTAAACCTGACCTTTTCTTCCCTTAGATTAGGCACCATTTTCATGTACTTATATCATAATTTATTATTATTGGTTATGAATAAAAAACAAAGAACTTTCAGTTTATACAACATTTGTCCTCTTAACCCTCTTGGGTATAGTGTCATCCTATCTTTTTATATCCCAGCAGTAGTCTGCAAACATGCCAGGGTTACATTTTCCTTTAAAGCGTTTCTCCATTACTGAAATATCCTGATGGAATCTTTCGCCATGTTCATCACTCACATCACCAAGATTTTGCGCAAAGAAGTCCAAATGAGAGTGGAGTACATGAAATTTAAAGGACATGTCACACCCCATATCAAGATAATGACGTATTAGATCATTTATAATTGCACATAGTCTTCTGAACGATATTTTCCAAGGAACTTATCAAAAACTTTCTTGAATGACACAAAGTCAATTTTTTTTTTTTGAGATGTGTGTTGAAAGTTTCATCAAGTACAATTTTTCGAATTTGAGGACCTATGAAGATACCTTCTCTTATTTTAGCCTGGCATAGAGAAGGGAACTTTTCTCTAAGATATGCGAGGGAATCCTTGTCCAGGGCCTTCACAAATTGTTTAAACAAACCAAGTTTAATATGCAAAGGTGGTAAATGGATTTTATCACTTTGCAGAAGTGGTTTGTGTTTAATATTATATTTTCCTGGCTCAATTTCATCTCTAACGGTCCAATGCTTGCGTACATAATGTCCAGTTCTTGCTCTGGAGTCCCATAAGCATAGGAAACAGCAAAATTTAGTATAGCCAGGCTGAAGGCCTGTAAGCATGGCTACAATCTTGAAATCTGCACAAATATGTCATTAATGTTTATTATATTGTACGCTAGTTAGAATTGTTTTTAAATTTTCATATGATTCTTTTATGGTTGTGCTGTAAGCTATGGGAACAGATGGCAGAGTGTTGCCATTGTGTAGCAAAACAGCTTTGATGTTTTCTTTGGATGGATCTAAGAAATGTCGCCAGTTGGTGTTATCATATGTTATTTCTAGTCGTTCAAAAAGTTTAGCGACGTCATTACAGAAGCATAAGTCATCTTTCATGGTAAACAATACATGTAGTTTTTGTGAAAGTTTTCTGTACAATGTTATCTTCACTCCTTTTCTAAGAAGATTACGTTCTTTAAGCCTTGATGCTAGAAGCCCACTTTTGTCTTTGGTTAAATAAAGATCTCTACATAAGTCATTTAGAGCCTCTTGAGAAAATAGTATTGGTTTATTCATGCTTTCTAGATCATTAAGTTCTACTGTTTCATCACTGGAATGTTCATCTCCACTGCTTGAACTCCACATTTCTTGATCTGGGGGTTTTGGCACAGGCAAATCTTTTGAGTGCTCATCTGGGCGCATTGCTGATTGCAAATTTAGGTAAACAATGTGTTTCTTTTTCTTTTCCGTAGTACAGCCCGTATAGTCTTGCTGACAGAAATAGCAATCATTAGAATGATCTCTCTGCTCACGCCAAATCATTGGCACACCAAACTTCATGTGAACATATATTCTTGCCAACCATGTGCTCAGTGTCTTCACACATGTAAGGCAACAGACATGAGGAACCCTTTGCTTGTCTTGGTCTCCTATGTCACAATGAAATTACGCCTTGTACAATTTCTTTATATGACTTGTAATGCTGCGTTTTTCTTTAGCAAATGTTAATTCGCCACATATGTAGCAGAATCTGTTTGGATCATTTTTGCACTGTCTTCACGTCATTTTCGAAACCTATAGAAAAAGTATAAAGAAATATAAAATATAGTAAATCCAGGTTTCAAGGCATAAACACGGTTAAATATAAGCACATAATAACATATACAAAATATGGAAGCGCAATGTAAGAAATGTATTTTTAACATTTTTGCCGAGATTCTTGCAAGTGACAATTTTGCAACAACTATACCTAATTCAATAAAAAAGAAGGCCAGAAATGGATTTTTCATGCCATTGTGGATATAAAAATGACCACAGATATTCTGTACTTTTTTTAAGTTTTGCACAATGTAATTGATATACACGCCATGGGTATTTCCTTACACTCTGAAATGGATTTTAAGTTTTCTATTTAAAGACTTCATTTATTTTAAGTAATGAATAGATCAGAATAAAACGTTTGAGAATTTCTATTTATATAGTAAGGACACTCGTTGAAACTTAAAAAAAAACAAGTATTTTTCTCAAAAAAAGGAATTCAATTTATACTATATGAATTGATATCTGTCGAAAAAAGAGAAATAATTGATTTGTTTTAACGGTTTATCAATATTTTTCATGTTATTTAAAACGAGAAAATATGCTAGATTGTAAGAAATGATGGATATTATAATGAATTTTACTGAGAGAAATCCTACTAATTAACCTATAGTTAGTGGATTCATAGCTTTTCTCGGCTGTATATTTTTTCTCCGATTTTCAATTCCGACCCGTTATCAGTTACGCCAACTACATATGCAAGCATACAGCATTCGGTATTCCAAGCAGTTACCAATCTCGATAATAACTAGCCGCAACGTTGCTTAACTTCTGTGATCGTATCAGAACCGGTGCTTCAACGTGATATGGCCGTAAGCAGCAGGAAGGGTAACATTAAGAATATTCTACAGAATAAATAGAATAGGACATTACTAGCGCCAGATTTAAGGAGTTCAATTTGCTCAAACATCTCGCAGTTTAATTTTCCAATTGAACTATTTTCATTATTTTTAATGCCTTCTTATAACTTTGAGTTTTTGTTCACCTTATGTTTGCTTCTTAACACAACGTTTTATGCAACCTACTCATCTGCGCATCTCTTAATTTGTTATTGCTTTCATCAGTGTTTATATTTCTTTCGCTCCTGCATTTTATTCTCTTTTTGCTCGGTTGCTCATTTCCCCCTTTTCCGTGTTTACGCAAAACACTGTTTAAGGATCGAAAATATTTTGCTCAAGCTAATTTAGCAACCCAACAAAACAAAAATATCACTCCACAATGCACAACAGCAA
This sequence comes from Acanthosepion pharaonis, assembly GCA_903632075.3. NCBI lineage: Eukaryota > Metazoa > Mollusca > Cephalopoda > Sepiida > Sepiidae > Acanthosepion > Acanthosepion pharaonis. The sequence goes on along the minus strand of CAHIKZ030001534.1, from coordinate 158,867 downwards.
TGCATATCGATAACGTGAAAGCACACTGGAGAAAACAGACAAAAGAACGAGGAAAGAACGAGATGAAGACACGCTTCATGCTTTGTTCCATCATTGTTTATCAACAAATCTTCTGAAAAGGGGTGTTTACGTTGGATAAATAGACGTTAATTGTGCCAGAATACCTGTACGAATGGAAAATAATCTTATTTTCTTTACACCTTGGAAAACTGATCAATGATGATGGCAAATTTTAATATTTTCAAGTTTACTTACAGGAATTTTAGGAGAATTTAGAACACAAATATTAAAGATTTATTGCATAAAATACTAACAATGTGTTCATATGTCTGGAAAGAACTTATGAAATAAAAACAAATACTTTTCAAAACTTTGTTAGATAGCTAGCTAGATGGATACATACATATATACATACATACATAAATACATATAAAGATGAGAATAAAGTGAGAATGAGAGATATATAGTTAAGAAGAGAGTGAGTGAGATAAGAACAGAGTGAGAAATATATACATATAGTTAAGAACAGAGTGATAGATAGATAGATAGATAGATAGATAGGAACAGAGTGATATATATGGGTGTGTATATATATATACATACATATATATATATATATATATATATATATATATATATATATATATATATATATAAAAGAGAGAGAGAGAGAGAGAGGAGAGAGAGACAGATAGAAAGAGAGATTTAAATGTATATAAAATTAGATTTAAATGGATAAAAATATATATTCAAGCATAGATAGATAGATCATAGATAGATAGACAGATAGATAGAGAGAGAGAGATTAATGATGATGGCAAATTCTAATATTCTCAAGTTTACTTACCAGAATTTTATAAGAATTTAGAACACAAATATTAAAAAGTTATTGCATAAATTACCAACAATGTGTTCATACGTCTGGAAAGAACATATGAAATAAAACAAAATACTTCTGTTAGATAGATAGATAGATAGATAGATAGATAGATAGATAGATAGATAGATACATACATACATACATACATACATACGTATTTGTGAATAAAGAGAGAATGATAGATATATAGTTAAGAATAAAGTGGATTAGATAAGAATAGATTTAGATAGATAGATAGATAGATAGATAGATAGATAGATAGATAGATAGATAGATAGATAGGAGCAGAAAGAGATTTACATGAATAAAAATACATAGTCAAGCATGATGCTTCTGTACTTCTCTTAATTTCACTATTTCCTTTCAAGTTTAAATTTTCCTGAACCTCTTTCCTTATGATATATCCCCGAAATTCGCACTCTCTTTCTGATTGAAAGTGTAAATATTATTTTCATTTCTATTTTCTTTATCATACACTACTCGCTCACATGTTTTATCCTGCCATTCAGTTATTCTTTGTTGGAACGATAGAGATATGGATCGTTTTGGTTGACTTCTTCATCTGTTGGGAAATTGTCCAGCATTAATTTTGGTAGACGAGATGCTTTGTTGATAAGCACTATTTTCTTTCTTTCTAAGCATATTTTCCATTACCTTATACTAATAATAATGCTTAGTTTCTTCAAGTCATCTTTCGCTAAGTTTATCTAGTAATACACTGGAGACCCCATATATCTGGGCCTGTGCTTGATTAATCTACGTTTGTTAAATCTTGAATCGCGGTGAGGAAACAATTATGTATATTTTTGCCTCGATAAATTAGTGTTTTTAACTAATTGGCAAACGACGATATTTATCATATAAAGCATTACGTGATTTTTTAATGGTAGCATTTTTTTACTCCAGGCGCCACGGTCATATAAGGTATTAGGACACTGAAGTAGGCTTTTGAATTAATGCAAAAAGAAAATGTAATGAAGGCAGAAGCCTACTGTCATGTAGGAAAAGGTGATGACAGTAGACATGCAGAGGTTAATATAGTTGCGAACGGAAAGTCATCTTCTCGTGAGTTTCTTCTACAAAGCAATAGTTCTAGGGAAGAAGCTGTCTGAGGAAAAGTTCTTCATTATCAATTCTATTCAAAGAGGATGAGAAGGATCCGTCCAAGCGTAAGTAGCATGGCTTGACTTAGAAGTAAAGATTTGATCTGGTGTTAATAATGAAAGTAATTTGTCCAAACATTTCCATTTCTAACGATAGATTGTGAGAGATTTGCAACGTTTTGCCTCTGGTAGAGCATTTGTAGATTGGAAAATAATTAATGGCCCACAAGCCGCTTAGATGCTTTTAAACTTTACCGAACTAGAAACTGAGTACCGGGTGTACCACAAAAGATAGGATATGGAATAAATAATTCTTTCGCGGGAGATCTGTTAGCTGATCAGCAAAAGAGAGTTTAAATTTCTAGGATATATAATAAAGAAAGATGGCTTAGAAAATTTGATTCTGACAGGAAACAAATACGACAGAGTAAAGCAGGGAATAACCCAGGGAGATTGTGTAAATGGTTGCCAGCAATGGGATTATAAGAGATAGCAAAATAAATAAATACAAATTCAGAAGAACTAAAAAAGAAAGGAGTCAGCAAGCCATGATCCACCTCATCATAAAAGGACACAGCACATGAAACAATAAGACATATACACGTACAAAACAAAACACTATATATATATATATATATATATATATATATATATATATATATATATATATATATATATATATATATGTATATTATGAAGAACTTGGTAAACCGAATTGGTAAATCCAAGGAGAATGAAATCCTGAGAGCTCAATGAAGCACAGAGCTAATATTTAATGAAAACAGATCACTTTAAAGTACCATTAAATAATTTATTTCACCAAAATCCTTTTAAAGATTCCGGATCATCAGGTAACATTTCCAACAATGAAATGAGAGGAAAAACCTTTCCTCTCATTTCATTGTTGGAAGTGGTACCTGATGATCCGAATCCTTTAAAAAGAATTTTGTGAAATAAATTATTGTAATGGTACCTTAAAGTGGTCTGTTTTTTCATTAAATATATATATATATATATATATATATATATATATATATATATATATATATATATATATATATATTGATAACTGAATTCGAACTTAATATCTTGTTATTTTCTCGGAAAGTATAGTAAATTGTAATACATGACATAGCTTAATATCCACCACCTGTCTCCATGTCTACGTGTGGTGACCGAAAACGTTCAGCAAAAAAACAATATATGACTACCTGTGCCCTTTTTGTGTATAGAAGAATTTAATGAAACACGTCTTTCTCTCGAGGCCCTAATTTGAAAGATAGAAAAAAAGTATAGGGTATTGGATCGAAGATTAAAAATCTTATGCCACGCCGCCAATACGGCTATATACTAAAACTGTAGGCATTACTTATAAAGGGTTCTTCGGGCATACAGTTCAAATTACCTTACCTAGCACGCCGGGTCGGTTTTTATCATCTTTCAGTTGCGTCTCTGTCTTCGGGTAGAGTGCGACACGGTTGTGACTCCGTCGAACGACAGAAGCGTTACTGAGAAATATCACACTGTGAGGTACCCTGCCTGGGGAACATATGCCCGAGGCTGCACCCTCTCATAGCACTAGAGAGAGGGATTGGTGCTCGCATCTAGGCCAGCGCAACCGACGATTAGGGAACTCGCGGTTTTTTGTTCTTGGCCCGAGTGTACGCGCACGGGTTCCTCACATTATATCTTTTGTCACATCCCGTATCAGTGGGCAGGCCAGGGAAAATATTCATAGATACAGTTCAAATTTATCTGAAATATTTACTTTAGGGTATTTCAAGTATCATGTGAATGGAGATTAGTATATTTGGCCCATGAATAATTGGATGTATTCTCTACTATCTAAATGATATATATATATATATATATATATATATATATATATATATATATATATATGCATAATATTCTGATCAATTTATCTTAAAACCCACTTATATGGAATATAATGACGCTAAGAGACGATAAATTATAATGTACAATATATAATAATAATATATGATAATATATTAAAAATATATAATATATTTGACCTTAGAATAATAGGATGTACTCTACTTTTTTCTTACTATCTAAATGATATATACGTATAAAATTCTGATCAGTTTATCTTCAAACTCAGTTGTATGGAATACTATCAACGCTAACGTACGATAATTATCAAAATAATCTGACTGAAAACATATCCAAAATATACACACTCTGTAACACGCGACCTCATACCACCATGACTCAATAACCCGCCAAACCAATTCGCCACGTGTGAGATCAATTCGCCGCTATAGTCCTATTGAGGGTAAAATCCAATACATATTTAGAATAAACCTGTTTCATCATCGTCCATCAAAGTTCAAAAATCAGTATCATTATGCATCTGTGAGAATTTTGCCTTCGATGAAAAAAATATAGACATTCAAGCAAAACACTTTATTCTTAAATACAAAATACAAATTAAAAGACACGTGCAGTGTCCCGTTTATAAATAAGTCCAATAGAATGAGCCATCTAATAGTTGATTTACACGATATATATATGTGTGTGAATTTTGTTAGATATTAATTAAATTCACGGAGAAGCTGACAATATTTTACAAATTAAAATGAAGAATCAGTTATAATATTATAAGAAGAAAAATGAAGTATGACCTGTAGAGGATATTTCGAGATGATGGAATCTTCCATCAATATATTAGCAGGTTTGATAAATAAATATGCAAAAGACAGATGGTAAATGTAACCCAAGTTCATACACCAATTACAAAAGAAAATAATAATTTAAGTCATTACGAGTAAATATATAGAAAGAATTGTAAAATGCATGATTTTATAAGATGTAAATTCAAGATCGAGAATATAATAGATAGCAATTTGAAATATGAAAGACGTATGGAAGGGAAATGTTTTTTTAATTGTTTCACATGAAAGGCGCTAAAACAATTAAATTGCAAGTGTTTACTGAGAATGAAAGAACGTAATAAAAACGTCAATATGTAGAAAGAACAATAAAATAATAAGTTTCAGGAAGACAGAAGATAGCTATTGAATTTAAGTAAAACAATCAACTGAGACATTAAGTTTATATGTCCCAAATATTCATACACATGGCCCAGTGGATAAAAGCTTTGGGTGAAGTAATCCAGTGACTTGACGCAGAGTTGTGAGTTCAATACCTGGCCACAGTAGAAATGAACAAAAACTTGCAGATTTGGGTTACTAAATAAAAATTATGTGAGATATCCAGACAATGAATGACACGTGGAACGAGGACAATCTACCTCCATGGACTAAATAAAGAGTTCGAAATTCCAAAGCATATCACCTCAGAGCCTACAACGTCCGAAACGTCGTTAATATGGCAAGATGTTGACAACAGTCCGAACAGTGTAAATAAAAGCTTTGGCAATATGCAAAATAATAATATTTTTCTAGTAGGCATTTCATAAGTACGGTATTGGTAGAAAAATTATATTAAAGAAAATATTTTAGCTAAATTTCTGTTGAAGTATAATAACTAATAATTTTAACAAACAGCGACAATGACTTTTCGAATTCTTCAAAATGCAAAACGAAAGGAAGAAAGAACGGAGAGTAAAAAGAAATAAACTGTTTATCTAATTCCTATTTTCAATTTCATGTCGATTTTATATTTTATTATGTGTTATGCATAAATGTCAGTGAGTAATTTCAAGGAAATTGCAAAAAAATGAAAAAAAAATATGTCTCAAATATATTAAAAATGAGCAAACTAATTTTCTATAAAGAAAACCGCCCAAAGTTTTGATTAATCGGCTTGATCGTTCTGATCAAATGCAAAGAAGCATCTCTTATACCAATTACCCGTCTCACGGCTTAAAAAAGAAAAAAAGAATCTAACATCTAATATATCATTGTGCAACTCAACAGGATTAAAAGTCTTCATTTCTCAGGGCTCACAACTTTTCAATCATAGCAAAAATCATTCAAATTGAATAAATCCGTTAAAATGTAAAATTAACCGCCAAAACTTGGAGAGACGCAATTTATCGAAACGTAGTGGAAATCAAAAGAAAAAATCCGAAAAGAAATATTTGGAAGGAATTAACTTGATGATATTAATCAAAATTGCCTGAGCGGAGTTTTTAATTCAACCCCTGGCAACAGGGATGATTCACAAAAATGAAAATATCTCCATGAAAATACAAAAGCAAGCCCATTTTCTCCTGACATAATTACCGAACTGTTTATATTTATATCAGATTTTGATGCTTTTCTTCACTATATCGATATTTTCCCAAACATATGACTTAAGCACTGTTGACAGCAAAGATTTTACAAGTGACAAAATTGAGCTGATAATTTTCAATAAGGATATATTCGTAGGGAATAGAATTTTTATCACTTACAGACGAGAGAAAATGACAGAATGATTAACATTCAAATCGCAAATGGCCGATTACGTATATGAGCAATAAAATATAAATGTAAAATTTACCCAAAGGTGCTTTATATAATAAATATTAAAATTGACTGATTTCTCTAATAATATAATACATTCATATAGATATACAGTCGTGTGCAAAACTGTACGGACACGTATCAATTTCTTTTTCATTTCCTGGCTTGTGATTGCATCAGATTATGTTTCTTATTGCATATCCTATATGACATCATCCTAATCAAACGACTGCAAAGAGCTCAGGTTTTGATTTTACACAACAAGGATTTTCTGCATGGAGGATTTTGCAACAAAGTGTCTTCTAACAAAGCAGTTCATCAGGCCATTGACAAATTCAAGAATTCTGGAATTTACACTGATCATAAGTCGAAGCGGCTGATGGAGAAAAACATTCGTTCGATATGTCAATTTGATCCGACGAATAACTGTTCGGTGTCCAACCAGTTTCTGCAAGAAACTACGCTCAATACCGATTCTCAAAGGTACAAATGCCCATTGTTCGACTGTTACTAGGCGTCTTAATCATGATTGCAATTTGAAAGCTTGTAAATTTGCTAAAAAAGCTCGCTTAACCGAAGGCAAGAAGACCAAACGGACACCCAAGCGGATAGCCAAGCGAAGATGGAGAAAAGTCCTTTTCTTGGATGCATCCACTGCCCAACATTTTTTTCCATCAAAATTGACAAATGCTTAGGCCTCTTGGTACAAGATACAATGACCGTTATAGGCAAGCTAAGTGAAATCTTTTACCTGTGTCATGGTTATGTCAACTAGAGGGAGAGGTGGACTCTGCTTCTTACCGACTGGAATGAGAATGAACGGAGCACGATAACTTGAAGTGCTGGAGGACAAGCTTGAACTTGATATGGCTGTTCATGTTTTCGATAGATTACGTTCAAAGATCATTAGTGCTCGACTGAAGAAGAATAATGTCAAAGGCTTGGACTGTCCTGGTAATAATGATAATTCCTCATCTCAGAAATTCACTTGATTATTTACCAAAAATTCAAATAACACATAACTTCGTACCATGATCAATAATTGTGTAAATTAGCTTAACATTTATCCGCCACTCACATACCACAAACTACAACAAAATTCCAAGAACCTTTTAATAACATACAATATCATATAAATCGTGAACACAAACAAATGTCAGTATCCTTAATCATAAAAACTATCAACAATTCATGAGTAACATTTTTTCACAAATTTAAGAACAAACATTGTTAACATAATTTCTTAATGAACATATGTAAAAAAAATTGATGGATGATCAGGCAATAATTCTAAAATCGTCATCATGTGTGTAGACGCGGAATTAAAAAAAATCATTGACGGTGACTTTGCAAAGATCAACGTAAAACACGTATATTATGACAAAATTATCAGAAAAATCTTCGTTGATATGGGAATATGAAAGCTGAAAGCAGTAAACGGAAACCAGATACACTGTTCAATATATACGTAATATAAACTTTAAGAAAACAATTCGGTTGTCTTTGACAAAAATGGCCCGCGGAAATCCGTAAAATATACACGTACTCAAATTTGTGCAAGGGAATCCTTTGATCTCATCAGATTTAAAGGCAGAAAAACACGTCCAATATCCAGATGTTGATTGAGATTTATAGAAAATAAATATAGGATTTTATGTTAAGCAATTAACTGGATCATGTTTATTATTATTCTTTGAATAAGTGTTCCTTCAAATAGATTTTGTTGCTTTAAGATGTTAAGACAAATTAATGTTGTGATGTAATGAATATGCATACACCTGGGTTCGCCCTCACAGTAATATGATTGGCTGGTGTCAGCCATAAATACAGACTGATGTGGAGGTAAATGGACTACGCCTATTGTCCATTACGGTTACCTGCTAGATTGCCCTACCCGGTTACGGTAGTCAACAATCACTTTGCTACTTCGAACAAATATATCCCTTTCCAGGACATATCATATTGCAAGGTTTCTCATTTTGAAATGAAAATAAATACGGTGTGTAGCCATATCAGATGAAGAGATAAAAGATAAATGACTAACTTTTAGTACTGAAATGATTGTTGCCTTGTAGTAATATCACTAATACCCTGTATATATCAGTAAGGTGGTCAAAAATAGTTGAAAATGAATTATATTCTGTCCGATATTTACTGAATGGACGTGGAATTTAACACAATGGAATGTATTGGGAAAGCTTTGTATAAAATTAATTGGTTACTTTTATATCGGTTCTGTTGCCTTTTTGGGTTTCCGAGAATTTCCACATAAACTATCCCTTGTCATCTCAACGCTTTCTACTTTTAGAGAGCATTCTCAAGACATTTATTATATTGATATGTCTGTGTGTATAGAAATGCATTTAGATATTATATTTTTTATAGAATAATACATTGTTTATTTTTTCATCAAGGAAAAATCGCTGCACAAAACCACCCAATATATAT
>CAHIKZ030001534.1:10000-145000 GCA_903632075.3 Acanthosepion pharaonis | reverse complement strand
TGTAGGACTTCGTAATATAAGCTGTTTCTTATTAATTTCATTGTTTAAGAAAATAAAAATAGATAAACAGGAATATTAACTCAAATACGTGTAGCCACTAAAATTAACACTTATCTATAATAAGAAAATAATATATTATTATTATATATCTATATGTATGTAAAACTTCAAATTTCCACGGTCAAGAAGGGATCCTTTTGGATTATTTTAGGTTTGACAATTTACTAATATTCTGAAATATTCCTTGGACTGACAAATATTCAGTGTTTTAATTTTACCCATTTAAATATTATTATGAATTTGATCTTTAGTTTTTATAATTATTTAAAATGTTTTCCTTTGTGTGGTTTTTTGTTTGTGATTTTCTTTCTCTGGATTCCGCTTCTGATTTCAGTGATTCTCTCACTTTTTTCTTGGCATCCGACAGTTTTTATTTTCTATTTCACGATCTTCGCTCAATTTCTTATAACTCAACTTTACATATTTCACTAAACTGCTTCTATCTTCCCCAAAATTAATTTAAAATCAGTGTTGTCAGGCTTTCTCCATAAGGACTTGGAATATTTACAATATTTACAATTTCTATGACGTTGTCCTCTTTTTATATATCTATGTTTTGAAAACTTTGTATACATGTATATCTATCACGAATACATATATATATATATATATATATATATATATATATATATATATATATATATATATATATATATATATATATATATATATATTTTCCAGATTAGCTGAGTCGACCATACGTCTTATGTAAAATATTTTTATATGTCTATCTTTATCTGAAGTTTCTCAGCATTCTGTGCCATATTTTGTATTATAATTTATATAGAATTCACCAGTTCTTTATTGTTTTCATGACTATTTTGGATACCTTAATACCTCACTTAGTAGTAATGTTCTTAAAATTGCCTCGTCAGATTGGATCCTATATCATACATGTCATACATGGCGCCAAGCACGTTTAGTAATACCTAAACTGACAGCTGTATACAACCGCTTTTTAAGATCAATAGGCCGAAATGGATTTGTGTGAATGAAGCCTGCAGGTCTTGTCAAAATCCATATTTCTTCGAACCATGTGGACTGGCGATACACAATCACAAACAAAGAACTGTATGTGATAACAGAAACCACATCACTCGAGGACATCCAACAGCAGCAACATCTAAAAATAGCTATTACCAGTTACTCGAAGAGAAAATAATGTTATAATTAGCATTTTGCCGTTTCAGATTTCATCAAAAATATTAGGAAGGAATCTTCCGTCAACAATTAAAAGAAAGATAATAATTACCTTACATGAAAAATCTATTTTTCGGAAACATTCCTTTAAAACATTTTTTTTAAAAATTGCAGTCGATACCAAAATACTGGTTTTTTTTTCAAAACCAGAATAATGTTTTCTCATAAGGAAAAGCATAATAAAACGTTTACTATTATTTTGTAAAATAATATTTATTTTTCCAAGAATTTTCCACCACAAATTCCGTCTAGTCTGTTTTTATATTACATTCTTAAATTATAAAATATATTTATATATATATATATTTATATATATATATATATATATATATATATATATATATATATATATATATATATATATATATATATATATATATATGCTTCAGGAAGTTTTCTTTCTAAAAAAAGAAAAAGACACACCCCACAGAAGTTATCATTTTTCATGGAGCATGTCCTTACATTGAATACTTTCAACTTCAATGGAGCACACTACCTTCAAATAAGAGGTTGTGACATGGGATTTTTTTGCAGCTCCATCATATGCTAAATATTCATGGGAAAATTTAAGGAGACCCATATCTATCCAATCATTGGTAGCGACTGCGTATTCTATGCAAGATATATCGATGATATATTCTTTTTGTATACAATATTAGTGATGACAAACTTTACCCAATTCCTTTATGACCCTAAACACAGTGCACGACTCAATTAAGTTTGACTATGAAAAATCCACAACATCAGTAACATTTTTAGACAACATTTTACATAGATGAAAACAGGAAACTACAAACGACACTACACACTAAAATCACCGACACACCCAACTATCTACACTTTAAGTCTTCCCCACCTAAACACCTCAAAGAAGAACCTTCCATATTCACAAAAACTTAGACTCAGAAGGATATGTTCCAACAATGAAGCATTAAATAAACACAAAGAAAATCTGGAGCATCAATTCACAGCACGTCGCTATAAAAAACAAATAATCAGGGGACAAACAAATAGAGCAATTTTCACACCTAGAGAAGACACCCTAATGTACAAGATTAAAAATAAATCTAGCCGCATTCCTCTAGTAACCACTTTCAACCCCACTCTGCCTCCACTATCCCAAATAATCAAACGTCGCTAGGAAATACTACATCTCAAACCAGACCTAAAAATATATTTAAGGAACCCGGCCTTCTAGCATATCGTAGACCTAAGACCCTAAAAAGAAATCATAGGTAGTAACCACATTTCAGGGGACAAAGTAATCCGTAATAAACTAAGAACAAAAAACAACAGGATTTTCCCAACCATGTAACAACAAAAAATAAGTTTATGCTGCAACCATATTAAAACACAATTGATTCATTCACAAGCTCATCACTAAATCTACGTTCAAAATCTACCCTCGATTCTAACTGTAGAAGTCATAACATAATTTACCTCCTAGAATGCACACTATGCTGCCAGAAACAATATGTAGGAAAATCTGAATGGCCCTTTTCACTACAGAATTAATAATTATCGCAATCGAATTAAGTCGACTCCCCATGAAAAATTATTACCTGCAGAACAACATTTCCGCCTGGAAAAACACGATTTCAAAAACCCATGCCAAATTCACTATAATTGACATAATAGAAAAGTTCAGAGCAGATAACATTAGAAAGATTTTAGAGTTCCATGAAAATAAGGGGATACAACGTCTAAAAACGCACTATCCAACCGGGCTAACCCATAAATTTAACAATATAGATAGTATTAATATATAACTTTACAAATCAAAACCTACCCACATTTCTCACCCACACAAGACAGACATGCTTACGGAGGTATTGAGGCCTCACACTTATAGACACACCCACACGAATATATGCACTTACACACATCATACTCACTCACTCCCTAATGAGCCAAATGATAACACACACCCACAACAATACACACGCTTACACATATGATACTCACTCACTCCCTAAGAACCAAATAACACACACACAAACACTTAACAGAGACACACCGCCTCTCCAGGACCAATAAAACTGTCAAACTGACCAAGGGAATTCAGAGAAGCATAGATCCATCCAGCTCTTATCTCAAATAACAACTTAAAAGAGACTGTTTGACCAACACAAGGAATGTTAAAAGATTCATGTTAAAAAGATAAAAAAAAAAAAAAACAAATGAAAACACAGACAAAAGTTCATTTTCTCCATCAAGACATTCATTTCTGTAGTTTACTGCTACCAGCAAGCAGAAATATTTCTTCTCCTGATGATGGCCATTTTATCGAAACTAGTCGAGGAATCTAAATGAAATAATAATAAAAAAAACGAAAGAATATTAATCTACAAACCAATTGTGTGTCTTAAGATTTTAATTTTTAATTTTTTTATTGTTCAATATATATATATATATATATATATATATATATATATATATATATTTATTATGTGTATGTATATTGTGTTATATATATGTATATAACGAAAAGGTCTAATAGTGTATGTCACGCATTCCTATATAAAGATTCATATATATATATATATTTACTGATATAATTATATATATATATATATATATATATATATGTCAATATATATATATATCCGTGTGTGTGTGTGTGTGTGTGTATTGTGTAAGAGGAGATTAACCCTAAACATGGGCTATAATTATGGATTGTGGGGAAACACTTATGAAGTAAGAACGCTAAACGTTTTACTATAAGCTTTAAAAGTTAACTATTCAATATGTCTAGGCGTATATACCAGCCAATCACAAATTTTTTTTTTGCCCAACAGTTTTTCCTGTTTTTTTTTTACCGTCGTTGTTTTAAATATGATAAATTGTGACAATTAAAAAAACATGAAGTTTATAAGACCAGATCGCAAATTTAATGTTGTTGATTCAAAAATCACTGCATGTTTTATACATTTCCAAAGTAAAATTTCCTTAAACGGCATATTTAATTCTAATTATGATTAGATGCACTATGATCAAGAAATATACATCTAGTTTCTGTTTTATAAATGTGTTGTTTCTCTCCTATATATATATATATATATATATATATATATATATATATATATATATATATATATATCTATGAAGGGTCAGTAACAAAATATTAGTTCCAACGGGAGAAAAGTGTGTATATTAAAAAGAAGAGAGAAACACAAACGTTTTTTTTATAGTAATGTGGATTTTTGGGGAAGATATATTATGTTTTATTTTCCAAAATTTTGCTACACAGGTTTCGGTTTCGTGAATATTATCTGGAAAATTGATATTTTCTCATATTCTTAAAAGGAATTATTTTTTCTTATGATTTTCGATGTTAAATATTATTGATATTAGACTTTCTCTTTTTTTGTATGTTAGTGACCCAATTAGATATATTATGAAATAGATAAATCCGACAATTATTTAATATATTTTCTATTCATACGTTATTTTAATAGATACAATATATTTAAATAAATAAATGTAATTGATACTATTTAATTAAAAACAAATCATTTACTTAAATAAATTGTATCTATTAAACTAACGTATATACAAAAATATATATGTGTGTGTGTGTGACTGTATGTGTGCCTGTGTGTATGTGTAAATATGTATATGTTTTTCTAAAGATGTGTGTTTTGTGTTTGAAAAAAGAGATATTAAGTTTTATATATTCTGGAGATATTTATCTCCAATTGTAGATAAATGAATTTAGATAAATTAACAGCTAGATACGATAATGAGAATATTATACGTTTCCTTAGATGAAAACAATCGGTATTCATTGATCTAGCAGCTAGTGTTATTTTCGGTTGAAATTTATAAAATCGTTCTATAGAAACAATTTTTCAGAAAAAAATTTAATCAGGATCCCTAAATGGTATTTCCAGTATTGGTGAATCTTTCTTTCAAAGATTACTTTTGAAAATTATACAGAATGGCACGATCTGCATTATATCATTATTTTCTCGTCGAGTTACATGTGATATTCATCTTAATTGCTTATGTTTTTAAAAGCCCGCATATTGACACAGTTTACATAATTTACTACAGTTTTTGATTTTGTAGCGCCAGTCCACGATGTTCGAAATTATCCTTATTTAGACTTAGAGGCTTCATTTGTTTCCGAGCCTTTTTTATTCATTGATCTTTAAAAGCAGTTGTATGACAGTTAAGATATTTCTCAATGAGTTTAGCCTGACGTCCATGTAAATATCTTGCTCTGATGAGGCTATTTAAGAAAATCACCAGTTCTTTTTTAAAGCTCAGATCTGTAACAATTTGCGGTTTTATACGTTATTTGTAATTACATCTATCAATATATGTGTATTTCTTAATGTATATATTGTTGTTGTCAAATGATTTCTTGTTTCAATAAATATGAAAATCAGACTTTCTTTCCGAATAGATGCAATTTTACTCATACATTCAGTATGAGTGTCAGTGTGTGCGAGATATTGTCATCAGGAAAGATCTTGAATGTCACTTTGTTCTTGGTTTTTGGTTTTCGTCTTCTCGTTGAGATATTGTAAAGTCATGCAAAACTTTCTCAAGAATGTTTACCCGTAATTATATACGCGTCTAATTTGGATTTTAATGCAATTAATTGATTTTATTTGCGGATAAAATTATTTTATACGCCTACGCACTTGGGAGGTAAAGTTGAAGGATTCTTTACTCATTTTCTTTTATATGTTTCATAATAATCTTCACTCAAATAGTTACTCGAAGTAGATTTGTAAATGTTGTATGTACGTAAGATTGGGCAAGAACTGAATTGCATGGTGCTATGCAAGAAAGATATCTCAAGTGTCAATATCGTAGTGATTGAGAAAATATCCTGCCGGTTGTAGCAGTTCTCAAGAACATGCTATCCGAATGAAACTTCGTTCTTACTATTGGAATACAAAGGGAACTGAGATGATTCAATTTTGTGTCTCAATTGTATATATCAGTGATGGTAGGAGAAAGGGAAGTCGTTCGTCACATCACATGCCATGTGAAGAGCGAGAGAGCAGTGAGAGGCTTGCAACGATTTGTCTGTGAGAAGGGTGTGCATCATTTAGGGGAATTGACAGGAGATAACTGATAACTGACATCCATTAAAACAAGGCACGTGGAATTAGAACAGTCTACCTCAGTTTGACATTTCAACCACCTGAAGAAGGCCGGGGCGTACAACGGCCTAAATGGTGTAATAAAGATGGCGACAAAGATGAGGACAATAGTCCGAATAATGTAAATAGTTTACATAATACCACATCTCATAAATATAGACAGATACTGAAGGGCCGAAACGTTGTAATAAATATGGCGACAAACATGAAGACAATAGTCCGAATAATGTAAATAATGTACATAATACCTCATTTCAGAAATATAGACAGATACTGAGAAATGTGTTGTATTGGGGAGAGAATAATTAATTCCCCATATCGCTACGTGAACGGATTTGAACTGTCTAAAGTCAGGCGGATCAGGATTGGAAATGAACAGCTGAGATATTGGAGAAATATTCTATATTTTCTATTTTCTGTACTTGTTACGAAAATAAAAATATCATTGTTCCCTATTTCTGCATTTTCTGCAGTATTTTCTTTTACTTGATTTCTGAGAAGATATAATAGTAGAAATAAGACTGAACTTCGGCGAAGCTTTTCCATCTAACAGTAACTAATTGAGAAAAATAAAACTCTACATCTCTGAACATAATACCAACGCCAAATATCTTAATAGAAATGCTCTTTCAATTGCCTCTGTGGCTGCCAGAGAAGAGATTGCAAGTTAATTATTTAAGTAATCTGTAAGGTTTACTTAGAACATACAGCGTGTCGATAGTTTCGCGAACAGTGAAAAAGAGAAATAAGCGTTTTCTCACTTGATTTATTTTACCTGAACAGTGAAATCATACTAAAGTTAGAAGAATTACCAAGATCTACTATCAGTGTTAATGTTCTTAATGTGAAATACACAATTAACAATGTTCTGGTGGCGGGCACAGAAAAGAAATATAAAGAACTGTTAAACAAGTTAATAAAGGAAAACTATGCGAAATGTTTGGTAGCAAAAGAGACAACCAAATGTTGAACCACAATTTAAGGCTACGGCGAAATCAGGCAGTTTAAAAAATCAAACACTTCGAAATGTTGTACATCTATATAAGGAAATCAAAAATTTCACAGGAATATCAAACTATGTATCCCAGGAAACAAAGTAAATACATACAAAACGTGTTTTGAATCAAAGAAAATTATATTAAACTGTCCTGCAACATCTCGAATTCAAGGAAAAGGTGACTAGTACCATTATTACTACCATAAGCACAAAATAGGAAGAGATGTCTTGAAGTGACAGAGACCAGGTGTACTAATGAATACTTACAGTCTGTGAAGTAAGAGGAGGTTTTAAGGAAAATAATAACAAGAAAAAAAATATACTTACAATCAGAAAGAGACAGTTGGCTACATACAACCGGAAAGAGACAATTGAAATTTCTTGCAAATATTTAAGGATAAAGCCATTAGTATTTCGTTCCCAGAAAACATACTGATTAAGTAGCAAGGGGAAATATTGATTAAGAATCGAAATAAGGGGTCTAGTTCGAAAATCTTAAAAGTTATCCAGATAAAATGAAACTTATAGATGTCCGGAAAACTCAACGGGCCAAAATGTTTAGATAATAAAAATAAATAGTCTTTCTAACGTATTTCATCCTCTAAAAGAATCCATCCGACTAAAGTAATGTTCCTATTGATAGAATTCTATATATGTAGGGGGAGTTTGGGATAATGATGGAATTCTATATATGTAGGGGGAGTGAGAGATGTTGATGGAATTCTATATATGTAGGGGGAGTGGGGGATATTGATGGAATTATATAAATGTAGCGGGAGTGGGGGATATTGATGGAATTATATAAATGTAGCGGGAGTGAGAGATATTGAGGGAATTGTATAAATGTAGCGTGAGTGGGGGATATTGATGGAATTATATATATGTAGCGGGAGTGAGATATATTGATGAAATTATATAAATGTAGCAAAATGGGGATATTGATGGAATTATATATATGTAGCAGGTGTGCTATTGATGGAATTATATAAATGTAGCTGGGGGATATTGATGGAATTATATATATATTGATGACGGAATTATATATATGTAAATATTTGGAGATATTGATGGAATTATATACATGTAGCTGGTGTGGGAGATATTGATGGAATTATATACATGTAGGGGGAATTATATACATGTGGGGAGAGATATTGATGGAATTATATAAATGTAGCAAGGGGGGATATTGATGGAATTATATAAATGTAGCGGGAGTGGGGGATATTGATGGAATTATATAAATATAGCGGGAGTGGGGGATATTTATGGAATTATATATATGTAGGGGGAGTGAGAGATATTGATGGGATTATATAAATGTAGCTGGTGTGGGAGATATTGATGGAATTATATACATGTAGGGGGAGTGAGAGATATTGATGGAATTATATAAATGTAGCGCGAGTGGGGGATATTGTTGGAATTATATAAATGTAGCGGGAGTGGGGGATTATTGATGGAATTATATAAATGTAGCGGGAGTGTGGGATATTTATGGAATTATATAAATGTAGCGGGAGTGGGAGATATTGATGGAATTATATACATGTAGGGGGAGTGAGAGATATTGATGGAATTATATAAATGTAGGGGGAGTGAGAGATATTGATGGAATTATATAAATGTAGCGGGAGTGGGGGATATTGATGGAATTATATAAATGTAGCGGGAGTGTGGAATATTTATGGAATTATATAAATGTAGCGGGAGTGAGAGATATTGATGGTATTATATATATGTAGCGGGTGTGGGAGATATTGATGGAATTATATATATGTAGGCGAAGTGGGGTATATAAACGCTACCATCGTTGATGTTGTTGCAATTTTAAATATTTTACTTGCAACTTTAAAATTGTTGGTTTTTCTACAAATAACTTGAGCCAAAAACGAATAATTCCGTTATTACTTATGTTGTTTCGTATTTTCCAGTGAAACATGACCCAATGCACATGTTAGTATTTCGTATGTCCATTCCACAAAGTCGTTCCCTGCAGATTGACTACGGATTCTCGACTAGATTTAAGTCAGGAAAGTTTCCGTGCCAGTCCAGTCTTTTGATTTGCTCACTGGTAAAGCTTGTCTTTCTGTTCATACAACGCTAGAAATATTCGTACGCTTCCTTGGACTAACTTCCATCACAGACAATGTCTGTAAGATAAGCAATCGACAGTTGGTCCAATAGTATCTGGGCGTCATTTAAAATTGATGTAATCACGGATGATGCAATATTTTTGAAGACCAAACAAATTTCATCACAGACCTCGAAAATAGATTCAGATTACTGCACACCACTTCACATAACCTAACCTGAAAAAAATATAGAAAACGATTAGACCCTGTCACACCAGTGCGTCTAAAACTAACCATATAGTGAAAGAACGCAAACTAAAGCGGTTTTTTCAACTTATTTATACAAGGATGTAGAGGCACAGCCGATCTCATAATTCCTGATAACTCACATATATTTATATTGCTGTTGTTTTTAAATACGACAAATTTTGACAAGAAATAATTAGTTAAGAAAGGTGAAGTGTTATAAGAGCGTGGACGTATTACTGTAACTAGTTTAAATATTATCAACTCGCATTCTTTTCCACTGGTGTCTGATCAGAACTTTCTCTTTCAATTCTTCCTGGCTTGAAAATTTCCCTGTTATCATGAGAAAACACTAATTAATTCACCTTCAGCTTTTTCCATGTTTTCCGACCGAGACTTAACAAGAGGCTATTACTGACTGATATCTTAGACACTAGTGAATGTAGTTAAGAAAAAATTGTACATTGTCTTGTCAGAATCAATTAATTGTAATGGTAATGTGTAGAATAAATTGGTAGTCATCAACAGAAAAGCCAGAACTTTAGTTGAAATATATAAAGAAAATTTCTGTTAAAGTAATTCTTCTTGAAAGTAGGTGTTATCGGTCTTTCCAGTATTGATGAGGGTTTCATCGTATTTTGATTATGACATTATTTTTCTCTTATATGTAAATGCGTTGTTCATTTTAGCAATTACTGTTTTGAAAATCGCCAAGTGTTGTGGATTTGTTATTTTCTACAATTCTTTGTTATTTTTCAGTTCCAGTTCACGAGATTCGAAGACGGATGAGATAAAGGGTTCATTCACTCGAAGCCATTTGTAATTGTTAATTTGAGGAACTTTTTCTGAGCAGGTTTGGCATGACGTCCTTATGAAAGAAACGATTTCACGGAACTATTTAGAAAATATAACCCGTGTTATTGGGTTAATCTTTTAGTGTTGATGCGTTCGGAGAAGCAGTCACATGCGCTGCTTATTTTAAGTTCAATTTCCTTATCTAAGGGCTTCCATACATCAAAACACCAACCAAGAAATGATGAAACAAAATGAATAACTTATTTTTCCGACTTACCTAAAATTTCACAAATACATGTTACGAAACTATTCTATTTTAATTTTTACTTCTTCTGAATGACTTCTATTTTACTTCTATTTTATGACTGTTTACTTCTGTTTATTTTATGACTGTTTACTTCTATTTTATGACTGTTTACTTCTTCTATTTTACTGACTGTTTATGACTGTTTACTTCTATTTATGACTGTTTACTTATTTTATGACTTTTACTTCTATTTTATGACTGTTTACTTCTATTTTATGACTGTTTACTTCTATTTTATGACTGTTTACTTCTATTTTATGACTGTTTACTTCTGTTTTATGACTGTTTACTTTTACTTTTTATGACTATTTACTTCTATTTTATGACTGTTTACTTCTATTTATTTTTACTTGTATTTTATGACTGTTTACTTCTATTTTATGACTGTTTACTTCTATTTTATGACTGTTTACTTCTTTATTATGACTGTTTTACTTCTATTTTTATGACTGTTTACTTCTATTTTATTTTTATGACTGTTTATTATATGACTGTTTTACTTCTATTTTATGACTGTTTACTTCTATTTTATGACTGTTTTCTATTTTATGACTGTTTACTTCTGTTTTGCTTATGACTGTTTACTTCTATTTTATGACTGTTTTTCTACTTTATTTTCTATTTTATGATGACTGTTTACTTTATTTTTTATGACTGTTTACTTCTGTATTATGACTGTTTACTTCTATTTTATGACTGTTTACTTATTTTATGACTGTTTACTTCTATTTTATGACTGTTTACTTCTGTATTATGACTGTTTACTTCTATTTTATGACTTTTACTTGTTTTATGACTGTTTACTTCTATTTTATGACTGTTTTCTGTACTTCTATTTTATGACTGTTTACTTCTATTTTATGATTGTTTACTTCTATTTTGATGACTTCTTATTTACTTTTATTTTTTATGACTGTTTACTTCTGTATTATGACTGTTTTTACTTCTATTTTATGACTGTTATTTTTATGACTGTATTTTATGACTGTTTACTTCTATTTTATGACTGTTTACTTCTATTTTATGACTGTTTACTTCTATTTGTTTACTTCTGTTTTATGACTGTTTTACTTCTATTTTATGACTGTTTACTTCTATTTTATGACTGTTTACTTCTATTTTATGACTGTTTACTTCTGTATTATGACTGTTTACTTCTATTTTATGACTGTTTTACTGTTTTATGACTTTTACTTATTTTATGACTGACTTCTGTTTTATGACTATTTTATGACTTTTTATGACTGTTTTATTTATGACTGTTTACTTCTATTTTATGACTGTTTACTTCTGTTTTATGACTGTTTACTTCTATTTTATGACTGTTTACTTCTTTTTTACTTTTACTTCTGTATTATGACTGTTTACTTCTATTTTATGACTGTTTACTTCTATTTTATGACTGTTTACTTCTATTTTATGACTGTTTTACTTTTATTTTATGACTGTTTACTTCTGTTTTTATGACTGTTTACTTTGTTTTATTTTATGACTGTTTACTTCTGTTTTATGATGACTGTTTACTTTTATTTTATGACTGTTTACTTCTGTATTATGACTGTTTACTTTATTTGACTGTTTTACTTCTTTTATGACTGTTTACTTCTGTTTTATGACTGTTTACTTCTTGTTTACTTCTATTTTTGTTTTACTTCTATTTTATGACTGTTTACTTCTGTATTATGACTGTTTATTTTATTATGACTGTTTTCATTCTATTTTATGACTGTTTACTTTATTTTTACTTATTTTGACTGTTTACTTTTACTTCTATTTTATGACTGTTTACTTGTATTTATGACTGTTTACTTCTATTTTATGACTGTTTACTTCTATTTTGACTGTTTACTTATTTTATGACTGTTTACTTCTATTTTTGTGACTGTTTACTTCTATTTTATTTTATGACTGTTTACTTTATTTTATGACTGTTTACTTCTGTATTATGACTGTTTACTTCTATTTTATGACTGTTTTACTTCTGTTTATGACTGTTTACTTCTATTTTATGACTGTTTACTTCTATTTTATGACTGTTTACTTCTATTTTATGACTGTTTCTATTTTATGACTGTTTACTTCTATTTTATGACTGTTTATTTCTGTTTTCTTCTATTTTATGACTGTTTTACTTCTGTTTTATGACTGTTTACTTCTATTTTATGACTGTTTACTTCTATTTACTGTTTACTTCTATTTTTATGACTGTTTACTTCTGACTGTTTACTTCTATTTTATGATTGTTTACTTCTATTTTATGACTGTTTACTTCTGTTTATGACTGTTTACTTTATTTTATGACTTTTACTTTATTTATGACTGTTTTATTTTATGACTGTTTACTTCTATTTTTATGACTGTTTACTTCTGTTTTATGACTGTTTTTACTTCTGTATTTTATGACTGTTTACTTCTTTCATTTTATGACTGTTTTTCTGTATTATGACTGTTTACTTCTATTTTATGACTTTTACTTCTATTTTGACTGTTTACTTCTATTTTATGACTGTTTACTTCTATTTTATGACTGTTTGCTTCTGTTTTATGACTGTTTACTTCTGTATTATGACTGTTTTCTGTACTTTTACTATTTTATGACTGTTTACTTCTGTATTATGACTGTTTACTTCTATTTTATGACTGTTTTACTTGTATGACTATTTTTGCTTCTATTTTATGACTGTTTACTTCTATTTTATGACTGTTTACTTATTTTTATGACTGTTTACTTGTATTATGACTGTTTACTTCTATTTTTTATGACTGTTTACTTTATTTTATGACTGTTTACTTCTATTTATGACTGTTTACTTCTATTTTATGACTGTTTACTTCTATTTTATGACTGTTACTTACTTTACTTCTATTTTATGACTGTTTACTTCTATTTTATGACTATTTTTTATGACTGTTTACTTCTATTTTGATTTCTTACTTCTATTATTGATTTGTTTACTTCTATTTATGACTGACTTTATTTTATGACTGTTTACTTCTATTTTATGACTGTTTACTTCTATTTTATGACTGTTTACTTCTATTTTTATGACTGTTTATTCTGTATTATGACTGTTTACTTCTATTTTATGACTGTTTACTTCTATTTTATGATTGTTTTATCTATTTTATGACTGTTTACTTCTATTTTATGACTGTTTACTTCTATTTTTGACTATTTTATGACTGTTTACTTCTGTATTATGACTGTTTACTTCTATTTTATGACTGTTTACTTCTATTTTATGACTGTTTACTTTTATGACTTTTACTTCTATTTTATGACTTCTGTATTATGACTTTTTACTTCTATTTGTTTATTTGCTTTTTATGACTGTTTTACTTCTATTTTATGACTGTTTTTTACTTCTTTGTTTACTTCTACTTTTTTTTACTTATGACTGTTTATTCTTCTTTCTATTATTATGACTGTTTACTTCTATTTTATGACTGTTTACTTCTATTTTATGACTGTTTACTTCTATTCTATTTTTACTTGTATGACTGTTTACTTCTATTTTATGACTGTTTACTTCTGTATTATGACTTTTTTTTTATGACTGTTTACTTCTATTTTATGACTGTTTTACTTCTATTTTATGACTGTTTACTTCTGTATTATGACTGTTTTACTTCTTTTATGACTGTTTACTTTTTACTTCTATTTTATGACTTTTCTTCTACTTTTATTTTATGACTTCTATTTTATGACTTTTACTTCTATTTTATGACTTTCTGTATTATATGACTGTTTACTTCTGTTTACTTCTATTTTATGACTCTTCTATTTTATGACTGTTTACTTCTGTTTTATGACTTGTTTCTGTTCTATTTTATGACTGTTTACTTCTATTTTATGACTGACTTTTCTTTTATGACTGTTTACTTCTATTTTATGACTGTTTACTTCTATTATGACTGTTTACATTTTATGACTATTTTATTCTTATGACTGTATTATTATGACTGTTTACTTCTTTTTGACTATGATGACTGTTTAATTTTTGACTGTTTACTTCTATATTATGACTGTTTATTTATTTTATGACTGTTTACTTCTGTATTATGACTGTTTACTTCATTTTATGACTGTTTACTTCTATTATGACTATTATTTTGACTGTTTACTTCTATTTTATGACTCTATTCTATGACTGTTTACTTCTATTTTATGACTGTTTACTTCTGTTTATGACTGTTTACTTGTATTATGACTGTTTACTTCTGTTTATGACTGTTTACTTCTATTTTATGACTGTTTTACTTTTATTTTATGACTGTTTACTTTTTGTATTCTATTTTATGACTGTTTTATTTCTATTTTGTTTTATTTACTTCTATTTATGACTGTTTACTTCTATTTTATGACTTGTTTACTTCTATTTTATGACTGTTTACTTCTGTTTTATGACTGTTACTTCATTTTTATGACTGTTTACTTCTGTTTTATTTTTACTTCTATTTTATGACTGTTTACTTCTATTTTATGACTGTTTTACTTCTATTTTATGACTTCTGTTTATGACTGTTTTTACTTCTATTTTTATGACTCTTTTTCTATTTTTTATGACTGTTTACTTCTATTTTATGACTGTTTATACTTCTATTTTATGACTGTTTTACTTCCCTTCTATTTTTATGACTTTACTTCTATTTTATGACTGTTTACTTCTATTTTATTTTTACTTCTATTTTATGACTGTTACTTCTATTTTATGACTGTTTTACTTTATTTTTATGACTGTTTACTTTTACTATTTTATGACTGTTTACTTTATTTTATGACTGTTTTACTTCTTATTATGACTGTTTACTTTATTTATGGACTGTTTTCTATTTTACTATTTGTTTACTTTTATTTTATGACTGTTTACTTCTATTTATGACTGTTTACTTCTGTATTATGACTGTTTATGTTTACTTTATTTTATGACTGTTTACTTCTATTTTATGACTGTTTACTTCTATTTTATGACTGTTTACTTTATTTTATTGTTTACTTCTGTATTATGACTGTTTTATTCTATTTTATGACTGTTTACTTTTTATGACTGTTTACTTCTTTATTATGACTGTTCTATTTTATGATTTTGCTTCTGTTATTATGACTTTTATTCTTATTTTTATGACTGTTTTACTTTGCTATTTTATGACTGTTTACTTTTGCTTCTATTTTATGACTGTTTACTTCTTTTATGACTGTTTACTTCTATTTTATGACTTCTTTACACTGTTTGTTTACTTCTATTTTATGACTGTTTACTTCATTTTATGACTGTTTTTTCTATTTTATGACTGTTTTTACTTCTATTTTATGACTGTTTACTTATTTATGTATTTATGACTGTTTACTTCTTTTTATGACTGTTTAATGACTGTTTACTTCTATTTTATGACTGTTTTACTATTTTATGACTGTATTATGACTGTTTACTTCTATTTTATGACTGTTTACTTCTGTATTATGATGTTTACTTCTGTTTTATGACTGTTTATTTCTATTTTTTATGACTGTTTACTTCTGTTTTATGACTGTTTACTTCTATTTTTTATTTGACTGTTTACTTCTATTATGACTGTTTATCTTTATTTTATGACTGTTTACTTGTATTTATGACTGTTTTGCTTTCTCTGTTTACTTCTATTTTTATGACTGTTTTACTTCTATTTTATGACTGTTTTATGACTTTTTTTACTTCTATTTTATGACTGTTTACTTCTATTGTTTACTTCTATTTTATGACTGTTTACTTCTATTTTTTATGACTGTTTACTTATTTTATGACTGTTTACTTACTTGTATTTTATGACTGTTTACTTCTATTTTATGACTGTTTACTTCTATTTTATGACTGTTTTTCTTCTATTTTGACTGTTTATTTTATTTTATGTCTGTTTTACTTATATTTTATGACTACTTTATTTTTATGACTGTTTACTTTACTTCTATTTTATGACTGTTTACTTCTATTTTATGACTGTTTACTTCTATTTTATGACTGTTTACTTCAATTTTATGACTGTTTACTTCTATTTTATGACTGTTTTACTTTTATTTTATTTTATTTATGACTGTTTACTTATTTTATGATGATTTTACTATTTTATTGTTTACTTCTATTTTATGACTGTTTACTTTATTTATGACTGACTGTTTATTTTATTTTATGACTGTTTTCTGTATTATGACTGTTTTTACTTTATTTTATGACTGTTTACTTTATTTTATTATTTTGACTGTTTACTTTTTACTTATTTTATGACTGTTTACTTCTTTATTTTATGACTGTTTACCATTTTTCTATTTATGACTGTTTACTTTACTTTATTTTTATGACTGTTTACTTCTGTATTATGATCTTTTACTTCTATTTTATGACTGTTTACTTTTTATTTTTATGACTGTTTTATTCTCAGGCTATGACTGTTTTCTATTTTATGACTGTTTACTTCTATTTATTTTATGACTGTTTTACTTCTATTTATGACTGTTTACTTCTATTTTATGACTGTTTACTTCTATTTTATGACTGTTTTACTTCTATTTTATGACTGTTTACTTTATTTTATGACTGTTTACTTCTATTTTATGACTGTTTACTATATTTTATGACTGTTTTACTTCTGTTTTATGACTGACTGTTTTTTTATTTTGTTTACTTCATATTTTGTTTTACTTCTATTTTATGACTGTTTACTTCTATTTTATGACTGTTTTACTTCTATTTTATGACTGTTTACTTCTATTTTATGACTGTTTACTTCTGTATTATGACTGTTTACTTGTATTATTATGACTGTTTACTTCTATTTTATGACTGTTTGGCTTCTTATTATGACTGTTTACTTCTGTATTATGACTGTTTACTTCTATTTTTATGACTGTTTTTACTTTATTTTATGACTGTTTACTTTACTATTTTATGACTGTTTTTATTCTATTTTATGACTGTTTATTTGTATTATGACTGTTTATTCTTTTATGACTGTTTTACTTCTATTTTATGACTTTTATGTTTTACTGTTTATGACTTTACTTCTATTTTTATGACTTTACTTCATATTATGACTGTTTACTTCTATTTTATGACTGTTTACTTCTATTTATGACTGTTTTACTTCTATTTTATGACTGTTTTACTTCTATTTTATGATGACTATTTTATGACTGTTTACTTCTTTTTATGACTGTTTATTCTATTTTATGACTGTTTTTTTACTTCTTTTTATGACTGTTTACTTCTATTTTTATGACTGTTTACTTCTGTATTATGACTGTTTACTTATTTTATGACTGTTTACTTCTATTTTATGACTGTTTACTTCTATTTTTATGACTGTTTTTTTTTTTGCACTGTATTATGACTGTTTACTTTCATTTTATGACTGTTTACTTTATTTTTATGACTGTTTACTTATTTTATGACTGTTTACTTGTTTTATGACTGTTTACTTCTTTTTATGACTGTTTACTTCTATTTTATGACTGTTTACTTCTATTTTATTGACTGTGTTTACTTCTATTTTATGACTGTTTACTTCTATTTTATTTTATGACTGTTTTTATGATTTTACTTCTATTTTATGACTGTTTACTTTTATTTTATGACTGTTTACTTCTATTTTTATGACTGTTTACTTTATTTTATGACTGTTTACTTCTGTATTATGACTGTTTACTTATATTTTATGACTGTTTACTTCTATTTTATGACTGTTTACTTCTATTTTTAGTTTTACTTCTGTTTTATGACTGTTTATTCTATTTTATGACTGTTTTACTTCTATTTTATGACTGTTTTACTTCTTTTGACTGTTTATGATTTTATGACTGTTTACTTCTTTTTATGACTGTTTACTTCTATTTTATGACTTTTTACTTCTATTTTATGACTGTTTTACTTCTGTATTATGACTTCTTTTGACTGTTTACTTCTATTTTATGACTGTTTACTTCTATTTTATGATCGTTTACTTATTTTATGACTGTTTACTTTTACTATTTTATGACTTCTATTTTACTGTTTATTCTATTTTATGACTGTTTACTTATTTTTTGACTATTTACTTCTATTTTATGACTGTTTACTTCTATTTTATGACTGTTTACTTTATTTTATGACTGTTTTACTTCTATTTTTATGACTTGTTTATCTTCATTTTATGACTGTTTACTTCTACTTTTATTTATGACTGTTTACTTTATTTTATGACTGTTTACTTCTATTTTATGACTGTTTACTTCTATTTTATGACTGTTTACTTCTTATGACTGTTTACTTTGTTTTTATGACTGTTTACTTTATTTTATGACTGTTTTACTTCTATTTTATGACTGTTTACTTCTATTTTATGACTGTTTACTTCTATTTTATGACTGTTTCTTCTATTTTATGACTTACTTTACTTATTTTATTTTTTATGACTGTATTTTATGACTTTTACTTATTTTATGACTGTTTACTTCATTTTATGACTGTTTACTTCTATTTATATTGTATTAGACTGTTTACTTTATTTTATGACTGTTTACTTCTTCTTATGACTGACTTTTAATTTTATTTACTTATGACTGTTTTTTTCTTGTATTATTTTCTATTTTTATGACTGTTTACTTCTGTATTATGACTGTTTACTTTATTTTATGACTGTTTACTTTATTTTATGACTGTTTATTTTTATTCTGTTTACTTCTGTATTATTATTTTCTTCTTTATTTTTCTATTTTTATTCTACTTCATTTTACTGTTTACTTTATTTTATGACTGTTTACTTATTTATATTTTTATTTTTTGACTGTTTACTGTATTTTGACTTTTACTTCTGTATTTTTACTTGTGACTGTTTACTTCTTTTTATTTCTGTTTTGTTTATTTTTATGACTGTTTATTTCTTTTTATACTTTTACTTTACATTTTTATGACTGTTTTACTTCTGTTTACTTCTATTTTTTTTTACTTCTATTTTATGACTGTTTACTTTTTACTTTATTTATGACTGTTTACTTCTTTTTTATGACTGTTTTTGATTTTCTATTTTATGACTGTTTACTTCTTTTTTTTTACTTTTATTTCTATGACTGTTTTACTTCTATTTATGACTTTTATTTTTTTTTGACTTTTACTTCTTTATTATGACTTTTACTGTTTATTTTTTTATGACTGTTTACTTCTATTTTATGACTGTTTACTTCTTTTTCTGACTTTTTACTTATTTTATGACTGTTTTTTCTTCTTTTGACTGTTGTATTTCTTCTTCTGTTTTAATTTTACTGATGTTTACTTCACTGTTTTTTATTTTATTTGACTGTTTTTTATTTATGGATGTTTGTTATTTGTTTTTATTATGACTGTTTACTTCTCCTTTATGACTGTTTTCTACTTTATTTTTTTTTACTTTACTTATTTATGACTGTTTACTTCTGTATTATGATGTTTACTTTTATGACTGTTTACTTCTATTATGACTGTTTTTACTTCTATTTTATTGTTTACTTCTTCTTGTTTTACTTCTATTATGACTGTTTACTTCTATTTTATGACTGTTGTTTATTTTATATTTTTACTTGTTTTTTACTGTCTATTTTTGTTTTTACTTCTGTTGATGATTCTTTTACTTCTATTTTTTTGACTTTTATTCTATTATTTGTTTTTACTGATTGCTTTTACTTCTATTTTTATGACTGTTTTTACTTCTTTATTTATTTTATGACTTTTATTATGACTGTTTACTTCTATTGTTGTTCTTACTTCTGTTGTTTTTTTACTTTATTTGCCTTGTTTTTACTTCTGTTTTATTTTTTATGACTGTTTCTTCTTTTACTTTTTATTCTGTTTGTTTTACTTCTATTTACTTTTACTTTTTTTACTGTTTACTTGTTTTACTTCTATTTTTCTTTTTACTTTTACTGTTTTACTCTTTTCTGACTGTTTACTTTTTATTTCATGACTGTTTATTTCTATTTCTGACACCTTTTACTTCTATGACTGTTTTTTACTTCTATTTTATGACTTTTTACTTCCTTTGACTGTTTCTTTTTATTTTATCTGTTTTATTTTATTTCTGATTTTTACTTCTATTTTACTTGTTTTTTTTTTTTTTATCTGTTTACTTGTATTTTTAACTTTTTTACTTCTATTTTGTTTTTTCTTCTTCTACTGTTTACTCTTTTTTTACTTCTGTTTTTCTTTTTGACTTCTGTTGTTGTTTTAACTGTTTACTTTTTTATGCCTTACTTCTTTTGACTGTTTACTTGTTTTATGACTTTATTTTATGACTTTTACTTTTATTTTATGACTGTTTACTTCTATTTATTTTAGACTGTTTACTTATTTTACTTCTATTATGACTGTTTACTTCTGTTGTTGTTTTATACTGTTTTCTTCTATTTTATGACTGTTTACTTCTTTTTGACTGTTTAAACTATTTTTATGACTGTTTTACTTCTATTTTGACTGTTTTACTTCTGTTTTATGACTGTTTACTTCTATTTTGACTTTTACTTCTATTTTCTTGTTTACTTCTATTTGTTTTTTTACTTCTGTTTATTGTTTACTTCTATTTTATGACTTTTACTGTTTTTGTTCTATTTTATGACTGTTTATTTATTTTATTTTTACTTCTGTTTTATTTTTTACTTCTTCTGTTTTTTTACTTCTGTTTTATGATTATTTTTACTTCTTTTATTTTATGACTGTTTACTTCTGTTTTATGACTGTTTTTACTTTTGTTGTTTGCTTTATATTATGACTGTTTACTTCTATTTTATGACTTCTTTGTTGTTTATTTTTTTATGACTTTTATTTCTATTTTTATTTTTACTTCTGTTGTTGATTTTACTTCTGTTTTTGACTTTTACTTCTATTTTATTGTTTTTTACTTCTTATTTTTGTTTTTTATTTGTTCTTCTATTTTATGACTATTCTTATTATGACTACTTACTATTTTTTGACTTTTACTTCTGTTTTTTGACTGTTTACTTCTATTTTATGACTTTTACTTCTTTTATGACTGTTTTCTTTTATTTTTATTTATTTTTACTTTTATTTTATGATCTTTACTTCTATTTTATGACTTGTTTACTTCTACTTTTACTTCTATTTTATTTTTTGTATTATGACTGTTTATTCTATTTATTTTTTACTTCTTTTATTTTATGACTTTTACTTCTATTTTATGACTTTTACTTCTGTTTTTGTTTTTACTTCTATTTTTTCTTCTATTTTTTGTTTATTTTATTCTTCTTTTTTATGACTTCTATTTTATTGTTTTTACTTCTGTTGTTGTTTTTACTTCTGTATGACTGTTTACTTCTGTTTTTTGACTTTTGTTTTTATTCTGTTTTACTTCTGTTTTATTCTAATTCTGTTCTTTGACTTTTACTTCTATTTTATCTGTTGTTATTTCTTTTTCTTCTTTTACTTCTGTTGTTTTTTACTTCTGTTGTTGTTTTTTACTTCTGTTGTTGTTTTTTACTTCTGTTGTTTTTTACTTCTATTTTCTACTGTTTATTTCTTCTTTTACTTCTATTTTATGACTTTTTACTTCTATTTCTTCTATTTTACTTCTATTTGTTGTTTTTTCTGTCTGTATTATTTACTTCTATTATACTTTTAATTTTATGACTGTTTTTCTATTTTAATTTTATGACTTTTACTTCTATTTTATTTTATTCTTTTCTATTTTGTTTTTTACTTCTTTTTTTTACTTCTTTTACTGTTTACTTTGTATTCTGTTGTTCTTTTATTCTGTTTACTTGTATTTTATGACTGTTTACTTCTATTTTTTCTTCTGACTGTTTACTTCTGTTTTATGACTTTTACTTCTTTGTTGTTTACTTCTATTTTATTCTATTTCTTCTTCTTTTATTTCTTCTATTTTACTTCTGTTTACTTCTATTTGACTTTTTACTTCTATTTTATTACCTTTTCTTCTATTTTATTGTTTTTACTTCTGTTTTTGCCTTTTACTTCTGTTTTTTATTGTTTTACTTCTATTTTATGTGTTTACTTCTTCTTTATGACTTTTTACTTCTATTTTATGACTGTTTTACTTCTGTGTTATTGTTTTTCTTTTATGACTGTTTATTGTTTTTACTTCTGTTTACTTCTATTTTATGACTGTTTTACTTCTTTTTATGACTGTTTCTTCTGTTATTTTTGTGTTTTTACTTTTATTTGTTATGACTGTTTACTTCTATTTATTGTTCTTTTTTACTTTCTATTTTATGACTATTTTACTTCTGTATTTTTGTTTTCTATTTATTTACTGTTTACTTCTATTTCTTCTTTTACTTCTATTTATGACTGTTTTTTATTTCTGTTTCTATTCTATTTTTTTTACTTCTGTTATTATTTTTACTTCTATTTTTGTTCTGTTTTTTTTTACTTCTTTTTATGACTGTTTCTTCTTCTTTATGACTGTTTTTCTTTTTTGTTCTGTTTCTTCTATGACTATTGTTTACTTCTATTATGACTGTTTACTTTATTTTATGACTATTTCTTCTTCTTTATTTTTTTATGACTTCTTACTTCTGTTTACTTCTATTTTGATGACTTCTGTTTACTTTTGCTTCTTTTATGACTGTTCTACTGTTTATTCTTTTTATGACTGTTTCTTCTTCTGACTTTTTATGTTGTTTACTTCTATTTTTACTTCTGTTTACTTTTATTTCTTTTTATGACTGTTTTACTTCTATTTTATGACTGTCTTCTTCTATTTTACCTTTACTTCTTTTATATTCTATTTTATTCTTTTAATTCTTGTCTTCTTTTACTTCTATTTATGACTCTTTACTTCTATTTTATGACTGTTTTACTTCTATTTTATGACTTTTACTTCTATTTATGACTGTTTACTTCTATTTTATCTTCTACTTTGCTTGATTTTATGACTGCTTTACTTCTTATGACTGTTTCTTTTACTTCTTCTATTTTTATGACTGCTTTTACTTCTATTTCTTCTTTTACTTCTACTGACTCTTTACTTCTATTTTATTTTTAATTATGACTGTTTACTTCTATTTTTATGACTGTTTACTTTCTTTTATGACTATTTTACTTCTATTTATGACTGTTTACTTCTATTTGTTCTTTTACTATCTATTTCTTCTTCTATTCTATTTTGATTCCTGACTGTTTATGACTATTTTATTTTTCTGACTGTTTACTTCTGTATTTTACTGACTTTTACTTCTGTATTATGACTGTTTAATTTTTGACTGTCTACTTCTGTTACTTCTTTACTTTCTATTTTATGACTGTTTACTTCTATTTTATGACTGTTTACTTCTTTTTATGACTGTTTACTTCTATTTTATGACTGTTTACTTTTTTTACTGACTGTTTACTTCTATTTTATGACTGTTTACTTCTATTTTATGACTGTTTACTTCTGTATTATGACTGTTTACTTTTAGCTATTTCTGACTCTTCTTTTTATGACTGTTTACTTCTGTATTATGACTGTTTACCATTTTATGACTGTTTTACTTCTATTTTATGACTGTTTACTTCTATTTTATGACTGTTTACTTCTATTTTACTGACTTTTACTTCTGTTTTATCTTCTATTTTATGACTGTTTACTTCTATTTTTATGACTGTTTACTTCTATTTATGACTGTTTAATTTTATGACTGTTTTACTTCTGTTTTATGACTATTTCTTCTTCTTTATGAATTTACTTTTCTGTTTTTATGACCTATTTTATGTTTTACTTCTGTTTTATGACTGTTTACTTCTTGCCTTTTCTGACTTCTATTTTATTTCATTTTATGACTGTTTTCTACTTCTATTTTATGACTTCTTTTTGTATGCTTCTTTTATGACTGTTTACTTCTATTTTATGACTTCTACTTCTTTTTATGACTGTTTACTTCTATTTTATGACTGTTTACTTCTATTTTATGACTTTTTACTTCTATTTTATGACTCTTCTTTTACATCTATTTTCTTCTTCTACTTCTATTTATGACTGTTTACTTCTAATTTATGACTGTTTACTATTTTATGACTCTTTTTTATGACTGTTTACTTCTATTTTAATTTATGATATTTTTATGACTGTTCTTCTCTTCTATTTTCTTATTCTATGTTTACTTCTGTATTCTTTTATTTATGCTTCTTTACTTCTATTATGACTTTTACTTCTGTTCTTCTTCTACTTTATTTTCTTTTATTTTTGTGATATTTACATCTATTTTTCTTCTGACTGTTTACTTCTATTTTCTGACTATTTTACTTCTTTTATGACTATTTTACCTCTTTATGATTTTACTTCTATTTCTTCTTCTAATTTATGACTGTTTACTTCTAATTTTATGACTGTTTCTTCTATTTTTCTATTTCTTCTTTTTATGACTTCTACTGCCTCTTTATGACTGTTTCTTCTTCTATTTTATGACTTCTTCTTTCTATTTCTTCTTCTATTTTTATGACTGTTCTTTTACATCTATTTCTTCTTCTATTTATGACTGTTTACTTCTTCTTTACTTCTATTTATGACTCTTCTTCTATTTTATGACTGTTTACTTCTATTTTATGACTGTTTACTTCTATTTCTGTTTTACTTCTATTTTATGACTGTTTACTTTTCTTCTATTTTATGACTGTTTACTTCTATTTTATGACTGTTTATTTCTATTTTATGACTTCAATGACTGTTTACTTCTATTTTATGACTGTTTAATTTTATGACTTTTTATTTTATGACTGTTTACTTCCTTTTATGACTGTTTATTTTATGACTTTTACTTTATGACTGTTTACTTCTATTTTATCTGTTTACTTCTTTTGCTACTTCTATTTTATGACTGTTTTTACTTCTTTTTATGACTGTTTACTTCTTTTTGCTTCTATTTCTTCTTCTATTTATTTTATGACTTTTACTTCCTATTTATGACTTTTACATCTATTTACTTTTACTTTTTTTATGACTGTTTACTTCTGTTTATGACTGTTTACTTCTATTTTATGACTGTTTACTTCTATTTTATGACTGTTTACTTCTATTTTATGACTGTTTACTTCTTTTATGACTGTTTACTTCTATTTTATGACTGTTTACTTCTATTTTATGACTTCTTTTTACTTCTATTTTATGACTGTTTTTTACTTCTTTTTTATGACTTTTTACTTCTATTATGACTGTTTACTTCTATTTTATGACTATTTACTTCTACTTTATGACTGTTTACTTCTATTTTATGACTGTTTTACTTCTATTTTGACTGTTTACTTCTGTATTATGACTGTTTTACTTCTGTTTTATGACTGTTTACTTCTATTTATGACTGTTTACTTTATATTTTTTATTCTGACTGTTTAATTATGACTTTTCTGTTTCTATTTTTATGACTTTACTTCTTATTATGACTGTTTACTTCTATTTTATGACTTTTACTTCTATTTTACTATTTTACTTCTGTATTATGACTATTTACTTCTACCTTTACCTCTTCTTCTACTGTTTTACTTCTATTATTATATTTTATTTACTTCTATTTTATGACTGTTTACTTCTATTTTATGACTGTTTACTTTTACTTCTTTTTCTGACTTCTGTTTTATGACTGTTTACTTCTATTTTATGACTGTTTTCTTCTATATTATGACTGTTTACTTCTATTTTATGACTGTTTTACTTCTGTATTATGACTGTTTACTTCTATTTTATTTTTACTTCTGTGTGTTTGCTCTTTTATGACTGTTTTACTTCTTCTATTATTTTATGACTGTTTTGCTTCTATTTTATGACTGTTTTTCTGTATTATTCTTTTATGACTGTTTACTTCTATTTTATGACTTCTTTTACTTTTACTATTTTATGACTGTTTACTTCTATTTTATGACTGTTTACTTCTATTTTATGACTGTTTTACTTCTTTTATGACTGTTTACTTGTATTATGACTGTTCTTTTGGTGACTGTTTACTATTTTATGACTTCTATTTGTTTACTTCTATTTTATGACTGTTTACTTCTACTTTTATGACTGTTTACTTCTATTATAGATTTACTATTTATATATTTTATGACTGTTTTATTCTATTTTATGACTGTTTACTTCTATTTTCTTTATAGACTGTTTACTTCTGTATTATGACTGTTTACTTCTATTTATACTGTTTACTTCTATTTATGACTGTTTACTTCTATTTTTTCTTTTATAATTTTATGACTGTTTTCTTCAATTTTATTCTACTGTTTACTTCTATTTTATGACTGTTTACTTCTATTTTATGACTTTTACTTCTATTTTATGACTGTTTACTTCTATTTTTGACTTCTTTACTTCTTTTATGACTGTTTACTTCTATTTTATGACTGTTTACTTTTACTTCTATTTTATGACTGTTTACTTTTATTTTTATTCTATTTTATGACTGTTTCTTTTTATGACTATTTACTTCTTCTATTTTATGACTGTTTACTTCTATTTTTATTATGACTGTTTACTTCTATTTTATGACTGTTTACTTCTGTTTTATGACTGTTTACTTCTATTTTATGACTGTTTACTTCTGTTTTATGACTGTTTACTTCTATTTTATGACTGTTTACTTCTATTATTATGACTATTTTATGACTGTTTACTTCTGTATTATGACTGTTTACTTCTATTTTATGACTGTTTACTTCTATTTTATGACTGTTTTACTTCTTTTTTTATGACTGTTTACTTCTGTTTTATGACTGTTTACTTCTATTTTATGACTTCTATTTTGTTTTCTTTATTTTATCTGTTTTACTTCTATTTTTACTTCTATTTTATGACTGTTTACTTCTATTTACTTCTGTATGACTATTTACTTCTATTTTATGACTGTTTACTTCTGTATTTTATTCTGTTGTTTACTTCTATTTTCTGCCTATTTTATGACTGTTTACTTTTTATGACTATTTTATGACTGTTTACTTCTATTTATTTTTACTTTCCTGACTGTTTACTTCTATTTTATGACTGTTTTTACTTCTATTTTATGACTGTTTACTTCTATTTATGACTTTTACTTTATTTTATGACTGTTTACTTATTTATGACTGTTTTACTTCTATTTTATGACTATTTACTTCTGTTTTATGACTGTTTGACTTCTATTTTATGACTGTTTTACTTCTGTTTTATGACTGTTTACTTCTATTTTTGACTGTTTTACTTCTATTTTATGACTGTTTACTTCTATTTTATGACTGTTTACTTCTGTTTTATGACTGTTTACTTCTATTTTATGACTGTTTACTTCTATTTTATGACTGTTTACTTCTATTTTATGACTGTTTACTTCTATTTTATGACTGTTTACTTCTATTTTATGACTGTTTACTTCTATTTTATGACTGTTTACTTCTGTTTTATGACTATTTACTTCTATTTTATGACTGTTTATTTATTTTATGACTGTTTACTTCTATTTTATGACTGTTTACTTCTATTTTATGACTGTTTACTTCTATTTTATGACTGTTTACTTCTGTATTATGACTGTTTACTTCTATTTTATGACTGTTTACTTCTATTTTATGACTGTTTACTTCTGTATTATGACTGTTTACTTCTATTTTATGACTGTTTACTTCTGTATTATGACTGTTTACTTCTATTTTATGACTGTTTACTTCTATTTTATGACTGTTTACTTCTATTTTATGACTGTTTACTTCTGTATTATGACTGTTTACTTCTATTTTATGACTGTTTACTTCTTTTTATGACAATGAGTAACAAGTTATAAAAGGAATTAAAGTGAATATGGGGAGATAAAAAATATAAAGAAAAAATTTTAAATATACAAGGAGAAAATTAAAATGTATTAAAAATACATTACTAATATTCACTCACCTTGCAAATTCACCCGCATCGCCTTTTTTTGGATTAGCAATGCAACAAGTTTTGCCTGTAAATCTTTCATCTTGGCCAAATATAATTAAAAAATAAACAAACATTTTCCTACACTTCCTACAGTATTGACCTGAAAATAATAATAATAAAAAACGACGATTTACATACTTTATATTTTTGATATTTCTGAACGTGTTGGACACCATACATTACATCCATATCAGGGCATCTCTTCGTGGTACCATGGTTAGCAAGCCATGTTTCGCTATAAGAGCTACTGGTTGCCGCATACGGTCCTTACAGGTTGCCCTATACTTCAGGAATTATGTCACATCGATGCTAAGATTAAAAAATCACATCATCCATGTAAGATTTTATAAGATATTTAAGAACATGACTCAAGTTCTTACGTTAATATTTTGAGTGATATTTGGGCCTACAGAAGGATGCTGAGAATACTATTGACTGAGAATGCGAACAACGACGAAGTTTTAGAGAAAATGAAAAGTGGACACTTATAATTAGATTCAGAAAGTGACCATAGAATTTATAGAGCTTATAATGAACATAAAGTGCTTGATATATTTAACACACACAAAGCATTTTCAAGAGCAAGAGACACAGAAAAAAATGGTTGTCAAAACAGAGATTAGAAGTGATAGAAAAAAGACAAACACTGGTAAATGGACAAACACTTTCGCAGTAATGGTCGTGGTAACTTATCTCGTATTCTCTTCTCACTGTAGCCGTAGATTAAATAGCAGCCTAAACGGTAATCAGTGGCAGCAATTCTATAAGATAGACAATTCCTAATTCAAAACCATGGATAATACATTTGGAAACTAAAAGTCCTCTAGGGGAAAATAAAGAAAGAAGGAAAAACATTTTTACATCTTTTCTTTTTTTTCTGGAGGGGTTGCGGACAGATGTTTTAGCTTATGCAAAATCTTGACCAGTAGTTAATTTAGTTTCATTTAATTTTAGTTTGGTTTTACTTAATTTTTGTATTTACTTCTGACTTAATTATTTTCTTTTCTATTATTTGATATTTTCTTCTGTTGTCGGTTACGGCAAACAAATAAATAAATATGCAATAAATAAATAACAATAAAAATATAGTCAATTACAAATGCATAAATTACTAAACAAACACCTGATTAGGAATATGAAAATCTTAAACTTTAGGTCTACATAAAAAAGGACTGAAAATATTTTGCCCTCACAATCTATAAGCATTAGCGTCCATATACTATGTGTCTGTACAGTGAGGAAATACACGTGGTCTGATGATTGCCATAGGCATGAAACTACTGCCAGATAATATCGTAATATATCTTATATTGAAAGCCTTCACTAAACATATCCCTTCTCCTTCTCTATAAATTTGTGCGTGTGATTTGTATGTGCGTGTGTGTGTACGCGCGCCATCGTGTATGTGTGTGTATGTGTGTGTGTGAGAGAGTGAGAGAGAGTGAGAGAGATATGCACAGTGAATACTGGAAGTAGAAACATATTGCTTGATGTCGAAGAACAAAACTATTATTAAAGCGGTTTTATTTTGCCTTTGAATGGAATCGTACGACGTTGCTTGACATAATGCGTTTGGAATTTCCATGAGAGAGAGAGAGAGAGAGAGAGAGAGTGTGTGTGTGTGTGTGTGTGTGTGTGTGCCTGCGTGAGCGCGTGCTCTCGCGCGCGTGCGTGGCGGTATGTTTGTGTTAGCGGGGAGATGTGTGAGTGAAAATAAATAGTTGTTTGCATGCGCGTCTGTGGCTTGAAAGATATGACGACCTTATTAAGGGCACTTTTAAGAGACAGGAATTTTCTGACATTCACCGCATGATTCCTGGTTCCACTGCCTTCCCATGCATGCAAAATTCTTGGCTGAAATGTCATGTGTCCAATTACCTTCGAAATGATCTAGACGACTGAATGTCGTTTTAGACTTCTCGAATTCACCATTTACATACTTTTTTTTTCCCTTATCGAAGAGAAGGAATCCCTTATGATGGTACGAGAAAATAAAAAAAAGGGTTTGCGAAAACAAAGAACATCCACGACTGCACATGAGATTGAATACACACAACACACACACACACACACACACACACACACACACACCAGGTATATATATATATATATATATATATATATATATATATATATATATATGTATATATGTATATATGGATTTGTAAAAAAAAGAATAGATCATTTTATTAATCGTAGAGATTTTTATAACTTAAGGATTATTTTTAGTGGATACTTATATATAGGTAGACGTTCCGTTTATATATTAAACAATATATATATTTACTTCCGTACCCGTTCTCATTATTTGAAAATTTCGAGTCAAATATGTACTCCTCGGATGCATTCGAAGGGGAAATCTCCATTAGACCTAACATGCTTTGGATCTCCATCCATTTCTAAAGAAATTAATTTGGTTACCTTAAGATACGAAATTGACCAGATATCTCTATTTGGACAGTCAGAGAGAAATCTGTATTTAAAGACACTATTCACCACTGCTTATTTTTCGGTTCATTCTGTAGTCGAGAAGTAAAAGCACGCCATGTCTGATGGAACGCAAGTTCGAATTCTGTCTCAGAGCGCATATTTTTCTTCAATAAGATTTTTCGAATATTCAGGTCAGCAGAAAAATTAAATCTGGTGTTTAATAAATAAACAATATATAGAGTTTATATATATATATATATATATATATATATATATATATATATATATATAGTAGGCTGATAAAGAATAAACATAAAATAAGAAGGCAATAAGACTAATAATATTTATTGTATATTGCTATGTCGGCCATCTTCCTGTCTTCCCTGTGGGTTCTCATTTTATATAGATCTCCCCAGAGGAGGAGGCAAGTATCACATCACATCTCACCTTTACTTTATTGAGAACTAGTAGCCTTCGCCCGCTTGTTATCTCTTCGCAAATTAAGATATATTCAAATTAACGAAAGTTTTACAAATAGATGCCAACTTGCTGGATGCCAAGTAAAATGCAAATTTTCAAACACTTTTCTGCACTATATAAAACAATATTTCTAAACAGAAGCAATGTTTGATATGAAAATCAAAATAAAAGAACAAAAATAAAGGACAGTTAATTATGAAATATACTTTTTTAAAATCAATATGGAAATTAGTTAAACCTAGATATCACCTAGAAATAGATAATATATTATACAGAAATTGATCTTTAGCGAATAAATTACAATATATTAGATTTGGGGCTTTTTAACCCCAGAATCCCTTAGATAATTGTCCTCCACTTTCGCATTTATTCATTTAGATTCAGTAATAGAGGTTTTACTTAATTAGCTATTATGTTTCTCTAAATATTCAAATGTCGCATGTGTAACTAATTCTAATTTCTCATTTCCCATCTTTACATTATATTAATTTTATCTTATAAATTGTCCCTTGTTCTGTCACCCATGAAACAAAAATAATTGTTTGTACGGAAAATAAGGATCTGCATACATCAAATCCTCTTTAAATTAAGTGACAGCAGAAAAATTATTGTTGAACATTTAAAAGGTAAGCTTAAAATTTAATTCAATACTTAAATGCAGCGATCAATTTTGACTTTTTCTGTAGTTTATGCCTATCGCATCTACTCCTGCCTAGCTATTGTGATGATGGCCAAACCAAGAGTCCTCCACAGGAGCTTGCATTTAAGCTAGTTTATAATAAAACATGCACTACAATTTTGGTTCTACTTGAACCATGAAAGCAACGATAATGGCTAGTATAATGTATTGATATAAATCTTAACCACGCATAATCTGGCAACCCTGAAAATGAGCTCAATGAAAATCATTCCCTATACCTAAGTCTTCTAGGGCTTTTGAATGAGGTATGAATCAATGAAATAGGAGCAGCGGGATAGGAGGAGATGCTTGGCACACACACGCTTAAAAACACACATATACGCTGTACTTTATATATAAGATGTTAGAAAATCCCCAATCTTAGAGG
The DNA here is from genome assembly GCA_903632075.3 of Acanthosepion pharaonis. Lineage (NCBI taxonomy): Eukaryota > Metazoa > Mollusca > Cephalopoda > Sepiida > Sepiidae > Acanthosepion > Acanthosepion pharaonis. The sequence goes on along the minus strand of CAHIKZ030001534.1, from coordinate 112,355 downwards.
TGGCCCTCCATCTCGAAGGGGATATCTGCATACAGTTTTCAATTCTATGTTAACGTATCTTAGTCGCAATTTCTTAAACTTTGAACTCTCCATTTTAATCTTACCCTGGCTGGCTGATGTTGCATTTATCATCTCTCTTTTGCCGTGACAGTATATGGCGTTAGACTGATAGGGGCATATTTTTATTTTGGGTTGATTGTTTAACCAATACCCTATCTCCACTTGATCATGTTTTTAGTGATTCGTTTTTGTCGTAATAATAATTCGTGATCTGTTTCGAATTGGCATTTCATTATCTTATTTCTTGAACATCCTCCTGCTTGATTTCCTCTAAATTGTTGCCTTATTTCTTGACATAATATTTCTGTTAAATTACTTGAACTTTCCCTCTAAACTGTTGACTTATTTCTTGGCATAGTATTACTGTTGAATTTCTTAAAACTTCTTTCTAAAATGTTGCCTTATTTCTTAAATAATCATATTTCTGTTGAATTTCGGGAAGATTCCCACTGAACTGTCTGCTCTGTAACATAAGCTCAGCAGGATTATGTCCTGCAGATGGTTGTGGCGTGGAACGATAATTTCGCAGAAATCGATACATTTCCTGTTTCCAGCTTTTTCTTCTATTTTAGCAGTCTGTATGGGTTTATGCAAGTTTCGACTGAAATTTTCAGGTTGTGAATTGACTTCTCACCAGACAGGTAACAGGTCGATGATAGAAAACAAGGACTTTTCAAAATCCTTAATTGTCTATCCCAAAAAAGGAGGTTCTTTATCTGTTTTGATTTCTTTTAGCAATACCAACGTCTGCGAATATTTTATTGAATGTTAGTATAAGAATTTTAGCATTTATTGAATCAACAATTTCCACTTCCGGATATTTATTGTATTCATTAGAAATTACAAGCAAATATTCCACACTAGTTACAGGTCCCAAAAACTCTGCTGCCACATTTTTCTAAGGGTCATTTGACAATACGCTTGCTTACAGTGACTCTCTAACATTTTGATACATAGTTGTTTGACAAGGGAGGATGACCTTGATTGCATCATTTAATAACTTGTCATACATTATTAAACACTTTGACCAAACAAAAGCCTTATGAGAAAGATATTAAAAATTGAAATCTTCCAATTTGCTTCTGTCATTTCTCAACGAGGAAAAAAAAATAATGTGGGAGTTTTATGATGCGGGATTTTTATTTTGATATCTAGTAATTTTGATTTACTTTAATTCCCCAAGTATAATACGCCATCCATAATAAAAGTGTGAACATATTCTACTCACGCATAATACGCACCCTCTTTTTGGCCAATCAAACCCAATAAATTTTAGCTCTCAATTTCATTATAATTCGTACTCTTTTAAAAAATATTATTAAATATAAATAATATTATTCTAATAACTTTTATGATAATTCTTATTTTATTTTTATTTATGAAATTTTTATGTACATGAGTTTTAATATCAAATTCATGTATGTTTGTGGTGAAATCATTTTGCAAAATGATTTTTAAAGATCTTTTTGTAGCTGTAATACACAAAATTTAATTATTGTTTTAAAAATTATTATATAAAAAAGGAATTACGGTAGTTATTTGAAACGATTAAATATTAAATTTTTTGTGAAATTCTATTCATTTATGCTCAATACTTATTTAAATCTAGAATGAGGTTTAGGTTAAAATATATGACTTTTCACTTTTCTTGTCAGCATTTTAAGAAGAAAAAGGTCGATTAAACATTTTTTATACGATAAATATTTTTGAAAGGACTTTTCAAATTGATGTCTGAGTCGATTAAAACTTTTGTCGGCCCAAAAAAGGAGTTCTTTCAGAATGTTTTATCATTTATTTTAATAATAATAATAATAATAATAATAATAATAATCATTTATGATATTGAATATTTAAAAATCTGGCATGACATATCTGCATTGGAAAATTTGCAACTTCTACGGGAAGGAAACTGAAAAGAAAACTGGTATGAACACCACCCAGACCCGGTTACGGATATAGGACCTGTTACAATTCTATGGGACTACACAATACACACTGACAGAACAATCAAAGCCAACCGCCCAGACATTGTTATTAAAGACCAGAAACAAAAAAAAAAGTGTTTAGTCTTTTATCCTAATTTAACTTTTGATGCTAATCTTAGGGCTAATAGATTAAACAGATGCAGCATTGTAGGTTAGTATGTTTTAATTAAAGTAACAAATGTATGTAAGTTCCTAGTAAATAAATCCAGAGAGTGATCCAGTGATGGATCAATACTTATTCATAGATGTATATATGTAAATTATAATGTCATAATTCCATATGTAAATGATAATGTCATAAATATAAAGAAAGCCGGTAATATTTGGCACAAAAATACATAGGACAAACCCCAAGGAATTTAAATAAAAGCTTACATGAAAAGAAAATGGATATTTTACAGAACAACACATCAATTATTTGTCTATATTTCCGAGATGAGACATTGTAATTATTTACTTCCTTTATTTACTGTCGTCTTCATCTTTATTGTCATGTTCCCGACGCTTCAAACGAAATTCAGGTGATTGGAATGTCGAAGTGAATTCATTATATTGTCCATCGGCGTGCACTGTTCTACGTCTCATGCCTCCCTTTAACTCAACAAGTTTTTGTTCAACAATGCCGTAGTCAGTTATTGAACTCACAACTCTTTGGGTTAAGTCACTGGATCCAAATAGCGTTCTTATTCACATCTATCCATCGTGAGGACATCAGTATATATTCTTTATATATATATATATATATATATATATATTATAATATAAAATATAATATATATATATATATATATATATATATATATATATATATAAAAAGAACAGTAAGATATATAATCCGGTGTTTTTATTGATATTTTTATTTTTACAAAACATTGCACAATGTAAATTTACAGATGATATATATTATAAATTAACTGATTTTAAATATGGTTTTTTCGCTACAAAGGAATTACCATGTTTCAAAAACCAAAGCTAAAAAATTCAAATTTAAATATATAATTAAATTAAAAGCATTAGTTCTGTTAAATTTTCAAGCGAATTTTGGAATAACATTTTTAAATTTACTGAGTTTTAAATGCACATACAATTCATATTTTTTTGTTTCCAAGGATACAGAGAAATCCAATCATTTCGACAGTGGCGGTAGCGTGTTCATTTTTATTACCTATTATTGTATCAATTATGCGTTACGTTAAAAAAAGAGGTTAAGTCTAGGGAGGATAGGGGTGCATTTTTCAACGAATTTTGACAATGTTTAATGCATGTCGTCTGTTTTTTTTTTGTTTTTTTTTTATCAACGACAAAAGTTTTTCGACATTTTTTTTCCTTTAAAACCGTACTTGTATACTTAAAGATTCTTTCTAAAAGTGTTGTTTGGGTTAGAATATGTTATATTGAACTACTTGTGACTTATAAACTTAATGCCTCAGTATTTCTTTTTCCAGAACACATATTGCAACTTTGTTGTTATCATTGTTTCCTCCATTACTCCCATATTGTATTCAACCTGGCCAACTTAAGAGGTTTTTCTTTTGCCCAGCATATATGCTGATTCATTAAGTTTTCCTATTATTTTAACCACATCCCACAGGGGGGCGCTTATCTCCCTGTATCCTCCATATGTGGTCAGCTACGCCTGATGTTTCTATTTCTCCTCGTCTTGCCGTTTACGAGATTCATGCAGTCTGACCTTAAGACGACGTCCTGTTTATTCTATTAGTACTAGTGAGTTCGATCCTCACTAGGTTCCCCACACTTCTATCTTTCTGTCACATCTAAGTTATCTGCCTTTTTCTGCCTTTTGACGAGTCTTGTTTTTTTAACCCTGCTACGTGTCTGGCTGGAAGGGAAGAAATGGTTTAGTCGCCGATGAGACAACCATGTGCCAGATAGTAATGGGCTACATAACACTAATAACAATCCGAAAGTGACCTAATATATATATATATATATATATAATAAACATCCTACTACTATTTAATAATGTGAGGAAATATCCAGTCACACTGCGTCAATTCAACGAGGTTTTGAATGTGAATTACTAGCATATCCATATACACTCACCTTTTCGTAATATGCCAGACAAAATTTATTATTCCGTGCAATCATAAATCTTGACTAATTTGATTTAATGCAATTCAACGAAGAAACATCTTAAAGTAAAAATGTTAATTTTAAGCATGCGGTCAATCAATGTATGCCAAGGCAGGTTAAAATCATGGGAAACAACATCGTCTTTGTATGAGATGATCTTAATTTAGGGACTCATTAAAAAAGTCATTATCGCTGGAATAGGAATTTAGGAGCTTCTGGGTAAATTAAAATATAGGAACGATAGTTTTAGTATAATTAATCCTCAAGTCTAGATTAGGTGCATATATTGTTTACGTTGTGTTGGGAAAATCTATTTTGTTTACACTAAAAAGTAAAAAAGTTATCTGATTTTACTCCCTAGAACGAAATCTCTACTGCGATATATGCCCATAATTCCGTCCATAGTTTTACTATCTTCTCCTAACTAGATATCCACAAAACCTGCGGATTTGATGCTATCCTGAAAATTGTCCTAAGGATATGTGTTGTGAACTGACTCCCGTTTTTTACGATCTCTAAAATAAATGCCTTGCTTTTTCTTGCTTACTAGCTTATTCAAAAGTATTCTCTTTAGTTCATGACTTTAAGAACATTCTATCCTCCCTGATTCCCGCCCTGTTAGTTTTTCATCTCTTTCATAGCAATGAACTATAGGCATAAAATTGTTTGCACATCTCCTTCTACACGGACTTGTTTTGGATAAGCAGTATATCTTTCGTTTTTCTATGTTCTCCGCAGATGTGTTAACGATTATTATTCAATTTCTCTATCAGCATTTACATTAGAACGCCGAGTCTCGGGGTGTGGCTTCAGTTATCTCGAAAGCGTTCACTAAGGTTTAACATACTAGCCTTCTCCAAAAGCTCAAGGACCTTGCTCATTTTCAAGTGCAGCTTAGATGTGGCAAAAAGGTTGAAAGTATGGAGCATGAAGTTAGGATCGAATTCATTATTTAATTGTTCCAGCGAGACAAACTTGTTAACCATTACACCACGTCGGGATGCCGAAATGATTTTCTAAACGTAGGTTAGATGTGGCACAAGGCCGAATATGTAGACCACACAGTGAAGATCGAACTCACTACTCACTTGTAATTGATCTAGCAAATAAGCTTACTAACGATTATACCACCTCGAAGTGTCCAGCTCAAGAGTTATCGTGTTTCTGGACGAATATTTGGCGTAATCCAATCTTTCTTAACAAATTGTGAAATCAAGGCCGTGTTAAAAAATACACACTTTTACACCATTTCCTATTAATGAGGAGTCCCCCAGGAATCTATATTTTGGCCTACGTTATTTTTTAGGGTTTTTTTACTTTCATCATTGACTTTTCTGATTTCTTTAATTTCCAACTAGTTAAGCATGCTGATGAGTCTACTATTTATATCTATCAGTAGCAAGTCTGATAGTTTCTTTAAATTAAAAGTGGCAGTTGCTCTCCTTTCATGACCTCCAATCAGTGGTTAACTGGGGCAAGCAATGAATTGCATATTTAAAAATCCTCAAAAAAATATAAATCCCATCATTTTTATCACCATAGATAACATTTTCTGACATCTGTCAACATGGCTAATGCTAACAACCAGGAGCACAATATTTAGCAACTTTTCGGACTCACTTTTGCCCCTGACATGACATGGGATGATTATACTGAATTAATTGTTAGATCTACTGCTAGGAAGATTGGTTCATTCTAACTTGCCATACAATTTCACTCACCGGAATCTATATGGCACATTTATAAATCTTCCATTTAATATTCCTGTCATATCCGGTTTGGTCCGTCTGCTATATAACTCGATATTCTTGAGAAAATCCAAAGAAGGTTGTGTAATGCAATTGACACTGACCTTGCATCTTGAATTCTTTCATTTTCAAATCGCCGTGACGTGGCTTCCCTCTGTATTTTTATATATTATTTTCATGGCAGTTGTTGTAATGAGCTTTGCTTCTTAGATCCTCGACATCATACAAATGCGTACCTCTAGATTCGCTACTAGGCATAATTTTTTTACTGGATAAATAGCTAGATATATCCGTAAATTCTGTTCTAATAGATTGTTTTCTTGCACTAATCACCAGCTCTTTAATGCACTTGATTAGAGTGTAATGATGTAAAAAAAAATATGCTTTTGCAGTAGAGAGATAATAATGTTGAATATAGTTATTTGCAGAAATGACTTTGTCAGCTCAATGACCCTAGACAGAATAAAAATCAAAAGGCTGAAATTATGACAATTCGGTAAGACAAAAATGTACTCTTAGAGAGAAGACATTAAATTATGATCACCATGATAAAAAGATTTATGCTTATGTTGAATGGAAATTATAATAAAGCAGAAAATAAGTTAACCTTTTGATGGTAGATGGAAATAAAATTAATAGCAGCTCACTAAAAAAAGTTCTAATAAAAATAGAAATGCAGAAATCTCTAAAGTATTCAATAAACTTACTGTCTTGTAAAAGAAAATGAAATGATGCTACTGTTGTTGTGGCTGGTTATTTTTAATATATTATTAATTATTTATTTTATATATTTTTTCATTTACTGTGTGAAATCATTTGTTTAATTAAATAATCTATTTATTTTTAAAAGCCAGGGTTTAACCTGTATATATATTTTTTATGCATACGAATGTTGGCGTGAAAAGGTGTAGTTCTTTCAGAAAAGATATGATTGAAAAATCAAATTACGTATGTATAACATTTTGGCAAAAATCCATAAATGCACTTTTCAGAGCTTTTCGTCTACAGTATGTTCTCACTTATTAAATACAGCATCTTTTCAAAATCGAAATTGTAGTGAAGATTATGGGCATAACTAATGCACTGGAAAATACTTTTATTTCCACTACTTATGTTTATACATTGTAATTTTTTTTTCACCAGCATATAGTAAGTAATAGCTCTTAGAATATATTTTATATACATGTACTTCAGAATTTTTGCTTTATGGTTATTTTTGGTACTGATCATAAGTGTTCGATGTAGTTGTGTCTAATTTATTAATAAGATTGGATATATTATTTTGAATATTATAGGTTAATGAGTTGGTAGGTAAGATTTTATTTTTATCTAATTTATTATTATTATTATTATTATTATTATTAGCATCGTCATAATATGGGCACGTGGCTGAGTGGTTCGAACCGTTAGCATTCTGACCATGACATCCGGGTTCAAATCTCGCCAGGATCGATTATCAAGGAATGTTGCTTTTAGGATGTTAACTTTCTGGAGGAGACAATCCCAGCGGGCGGCAATTTTGGAAATTGCGGTTGTTGAGTCAAGCTTTTAGTAGACGGAACCGTTGGTGGGCCGTTGGTGGCCCGTTGGTGATTGTGCTAGCTCAAAGTCTCAAGTCATCGTAACCGAGGATATGTGCGTGCTAGCCTGGTTCGAACTGTTAATCACGCTAGATAACGAGCTCTCGGCCAAAAACTTTAACTAAGGTCTGCTCAGCATAGTTGCAGTATAAACCACAGGTGGGCTTTATCGGTGTTGAACAAACATAAATGTTCCAGAGAAGTGTTAGATTTATTTATTATTATGCTTTTTTTATGTTTTGTATACTTTTCTTTTAGCATATACATAAAACATTGAATACTCACACAGAATTACACACACACACACACACACACACACACACACATATTTATATATATATATATATATATATATATATATATATATATTAGCTCTATCTCTGATATTGAGCGCTTTCTAATAAGTACCGCGCATATAATATATAAATAAGTATATATATATATTTATATTTATATTTATACACTTTTCACACACACACACACACACACATACACACACACACACACACACACACACACACACACACACACACACACACATATATATATATATATAAAGAAGAAATATAGTCTTAGCATCTGCTATGTTTAAGGAATAAAGTGCTCAATATCAGAGATAGAGCGTGTGTAAATATAAAACTGAACATAGAAGTCAACACTTAGAGGCGACAGTCTGTTTCATGCTCGGACGATTGCATCTAGCATGAAACAGACTGTTGCCTCTAAATGTTGACTATGTTCACTTATATATATATATATATATATATATATATATATATATATATATATATATATATATATATATAGTAAATTTACCCCGCGCCTTTCAGCGTGTCACACACTATTATTGCAAGAAAATGATGATTGATTTCCAACCATTGTTTTAATTTTCGGATAAAAAGATGTATTTCATTATTACTCAATGAGCCTGTCGATATGGGCTCCATTTTCTGGCTTTTTCCTTCAATATTTTGAATAGGAGTCATTCTGTTGTTCAAATTTAAATTTAATTTAAATCAAATGGAAAGAAAAGATTTCATTTGGTGTTAGTGTCCATTCCCTGGGGATCCCATTTGATCAAAATTAAATATACTTATCAAGGTCCTCTACGAGTCAATCTCTTGTTCAAATTTCAATTTTATTTAAAGCAAAGAGTAATATTTTTCAATGTGTAGTTTATGCAAAAACAGCTTGATTTGATCACTTTGATATATATATTGATGAGCAGATTTAAACATTGATATGATATATGAATTTTAAGGCACTACCCACTGATTGGTGATTTCTTGCTCATGTTTATATTGTCTCATGTTGATCTTGAAGACGTTACATCTATCTTCTAGATTTCTACTTCCATATTTTAGACAGAATTCATTCCTTTGTTCAAACTTAAATTTAATTTAGATCAAATGGAAAGAAAGATTTTAGTTGGGGTTTTGTGCGTGTGTGTCAGTGGCTGGCCGCTCGTATCCAAGTATGCCTGTCTGCTATGGTGACTCGCCAATCGATCTTGCAGGTACCTGCTTACGCCCATTTATTTCTGCTAAACACTTACAGGGCCCACCAGTGCTTGATACTACAAATATGCTGAACTGACCTAAGTTAAACTTTCTGGTAGAAAACGCATTATCTGGTGAGCTCAATAGTCTGAAAAGGGGTTAGAACGCTAAACCTCTCGGTTACGATGGCTTACGACTTCATGTAAACACAATCAAATAGTTCCGTCTACTCACAAGTCTTGGATAAACCTGTAGCACTTTCCAAAGGCGCAGCACGTTTGGATCCCCCCCCGTGCAGCTAACAAGAATAATCAAAATGTCACTTCATAAATCAACCATGATTTGATGTGACCCCGTAGAGATTCTAACCACTCAGCCTCGCGTCCAATATATGTATATAGACATATATATAGACTGCAATGAAGAGATTGTTTCATATCTAGTTACCTCAGTCTGAGCAATAAGATGAAAGGCATTTCTAATGTTGCCCTATTCAATGTATGTTCCTTTCAATATCTGACATTTTGTGGAGAATAGATTTTAAATAGCTTCACGAAAGTGTTCACCGTCATAGAAGAATTGTTTGTTTTTTTTTCCTATCAAGTGAAATGATTTTCTCTACTTTTTCCCGAAATTGAAAAATGTAAAACCAAATGAGACATCGCTTCCGTAAACACTTTTGTTTTTACAAAACAATGAAAATCATAATTCATCATCATAATGTTATCGCACTGATCGATACTGTAAATCAGCTGTTATCAAATTGATCGATATTTGAAGACACAGAGAAAAAAAGCCAGATCAGAAGATCAGCCATGAGCTATCGTTTGAAATCCTGACAAAATAAAGTATTATACATTTCTCAACAAAAGAACAAAAGCTGCTCTTGATGACTTGATATGTTCTTAATATCAGTTCTTTGATAACGCCGACCGGATTTAAGGGGCAACATTTTCCACTTAAATATGTGATTAATCTGTTTGCGTCTGATGTCTCAATTATTAAATAAGTATATTTCGAAGCATCGAAATTCAAACAGCTCATTGGCTAGAAAGAAATGTTGTTTGGCAAGTCATTGAGTAGTACTCAGTTATAATTCTTGCAGCTTCTTGCTCCAGTCTAAAACCAAGACTTTCCATCTATCTTAATAAATAAACGGTAGAATCTGTCTGTCCGACACTGTGTCCGAAACGCCTCAGGTCACGCTTGCTCTCGATAGACATATTATACCTTTTTTAGAATCAGGATGATCCCTCCATTGTAAATCGCCACTTCATCTGGTGCTTGAACATTCAACACTGGGATTTCTGTTTAGATGAGGAAGGGACAATTAAAAATTTGAATTTTAAAATAACTGATAAAAATTAGTAATTCTAAAGGTTTTTAATTTATGTTGAGTAACAAAATAACTTTGTGAATATAAAAAAGTTTTGTTTTAAATTCAATTTAAAAAAATAGCCAAACTTTGTGAATTGAAAAACTCAATTTTCAGCCCAAATTGTCTTTCGGCCCAAATCTGAATTTTAGTCAGACTTTGACTTATAACCTGAATCAGACTTAAACTGAGCTTTTGAAGTTCCACGGAATGAAGTGAGAAAATGAAAGTTATTTGTTCAAAATTATCATTGCTGTTTTCATAGCTGAATCAGAGGCTGCTTTATTATTGGGCCTTCTGTCCAGTTAGATCACCGCAGCAGCTAGTAAATATGTCAATGTATGTGATTATGAATGTATTGTTTAAACTTGTCAGCAATGGCCATACTCGTTTAACAAGTCGAGAGCCATCATAGAGATGTTGAAAGAAGTTTTGTTAAATTTAAACCGACATGACACGTTTGTTTTATTTTTTAATGTAATTGTCAAGTAAACAAATTTAAAGTAACACAAAAATCTTTTTGAACGTTAAAAATTCAATGTAAAATATCTTCAAACTTGAATTGAGAAAATCAATTCATTTCTTCAAAATAACAAGAAGTCAGAGTTAAAGTGATAGGTTTTGAAGAATTTGTGAATTAAATAACTCGACTGAAGTGAGATTCTTCGGCTTTTGTGATTTTAAGATATCTATTTTGAGCCTGAATTGGAATTTCGACACAAATCGAAGTTTCGGCCCAAATTGGAGTTTCGGCCCAAATCGGAGTTTCGACACAAATCGAAGTTTCGGCCCAAATCGGAGTTTCGGCCCAAATCGAAGTTTCGACACAAATCGGAGTTTCGGCCTAAATCGGAGTTTCGGCCCAAATCGGTCCTTCGGTCGGAATTGGACTTATAGCCTGAATCAGTGTTCAAGTGAAGTTTTGAAGTTCCATGAAATAAATTGGGGAATTCAAAATTATTTCTTGTAAATTATCATTGCTGTTTTCTAAGCTGGAACAGAGGTCATTTAATTTTGTGCCGGAGGCCCAGTTAGTTCCTAAATGTGAAAAAAGGTTGGTTATTCTCAAGTGACAAAGATATATAGGCTTGAATAGGACAAGATTGTTTAGAATTTCAGCATCCTCCCCAATTCTCGCGCATGTGTAGCTAAATCAATAGAAACATCCACTTAGTCCGATCATGTCCTAAATGACGAAACACATCACACAATCTTTTTTTCAAATTTAATCATTAATTTTCCCAACATTGTTCGGCTATATAAAAATGTAGATATCTTCTTCTATGCTGTTAAGTATAGATATAAAGATAATGAATCCTAGTAGGCCTTCTAGTTGACTTTGGATTGTTTACTAGTAAAGATAAAATAAATACAGTAAGAAATTGCCACCTACTCATACTCTTCTATCGACTTCAGTATTGAGTAAAATTCTTCTTTATTCCTATGCAATTTGTTCAGGTAGATAATATGGATTACTCGAATAATCATTACATGTAAATCAACATTTTTCAAATATTTCAAGTAATGTTAAATACTATTTAAAGTAATACATAGAACATGCAAATAAAAAATATTTTACTAGTATATATTAAGTCAAAAGAATACAAATAACTTATTTTGCAAACTAGATATGTATTTCAGAAAGTAATATATATATATATCTTTGTCACTTACGTATAAACAACGCATTAGCCAAACAACGTATTGATGTTTGAAATTTATAAAATCTTTTTCTCAATCTCTCTGTAAAATATGCCTCACAAGTTCACTGTCTGTTATCAATCTTTCGACGACTGAAAGTGTTTCCTTCCTAAACATTGGTATAATGTAGTTTAGGAAATCAACATATATCGTTATTTTCTCTTCACAATTGCCATGCACATTGGTTGTTGCCGATTTTAGAAGCCATCAAGTGGTGTGTATATTTTTATTACTAATATTATTAATCTATTATTCTATAGCAACAGCCTGCAAGATTTAATGTACATTCTCCCTAAGTCCAACAGGATTCATTCATTTGAAACCAGTTTTGCTTTCTTTTAAAAAAAATACTTTCAAATTTTTAACTTTTGATAATTCTTTTAAAACAAAGATGATAAATATTATTTAGCCGGTTATGTTAGCCAAATGAACACAATGGTAAAAAAAAAAAAAAAAATCTACTGAGATGGCGTTGAAGTATATTTTTCAAAGTTCTTTTGGTAAAAACAACTACGAATAACACCAAGAAAATGGCTACACTTTTGTAGAGGCAGATAAAAATGGACCGGCATGTTTTACATGTTGACTCTACTAATAGATCGATAAGACATCATTGTTAATGGAGAACTGGAAATAGAAAGGAAACTGACAATGCAGGACCAGAGAAAGTAGCTTTTAGTGCTTTTATTCGCTTCTATGTCGTGCCGTTTGTGTCATGCGGCTGGTTGGCCGTAGATATTGCTAAAATGCTTTTAAAACGCGGACGTAAAAACTGGAGAGCTTTCTCCGTAGGACAATTTACGAGTCAGTTGATGAGAATTTTTTTTAGAAATAAAAGCATAAAAACTATTTTTACTACTTTTAACCCTCACAAACTTCGCGCACACACACACACATATATATATTAACTTTCACCCTTTTTATTTTACGAAACTAACAAATTTCTGTATTTTGAGCACTTCCCTTTCAAAGTAACTGTAATATATATACAAGTTGGTGTATGCGAATATATGTATATACATATATAAAGTGACATTGAAGTCAACACTCAGAAGCGACAGTCTCTTTCATGATAGCCGCAATTTTCAGGACACCTGAAGAGAAGATAACGATGTGTGTGTGTGTATATATATATATATATATATATATATATATATATATATATATATATATATATATATATATGTGTGTGTATATATATATATATATATATATATATATATATATATATATATATATATATATATATATATATATAATTTATTATAGGATATTACATCTGTCTATATTTCTGAGATGAGGTATTATATACACCATTTACATTATTCGAAGTATTGTCCTCATCTTTTTCGCCATATTTATATTCATTACAAAGTTCTCCACTGCCTTACCTGGGTATTGAACTCACACTCTTTGGGTCCTCTCACTGGAACTAACTAACGTTTTTATCCACTATGCCATGTGTCCTTGAAGGATCAGTTCCACATTCCGAATACCTGAAGAAGGCTGCTGAAAAGTCGAAATAATTATGGCGACAAAGATGAGGACAATAATCCGAATGATGCAAATAGGATATTACATTCAAACATGTATAAACAACTACATAAATACACTAATATTTTGAGGTGTAAGAACACATCTCGTCAGGCGTTAGTAATTGACTGATTATTACTATTATTAGGTAATATTATTATTAGGTAATATTATTATTAGTTAATGTTATTATTACGTAATAATCGGTCAATTATTAACGCCTGGTGAGATGTGATGAAACATGAGTGCATTTATGTAGCAGTTTATACAATGAATAATTTTGCTCTACTATTGAATTTTATTGAGCCCTATTTTCAATTGATGTGACGAACGTTTCAATTTCGATTTTTGGTTTGGTTTGGTTTATTTTCTTTTAAGGCATATCAACACCTCAATGGGTTATTTAATGCCGACAACATTTTTTTGTTGATGGTAATAATTTGTTTTGCCAAAAATCTGTTTCTGGTAATATTTTTACTTCAAAATTGTATTACTGGTAATATTTATTTTCAAAAACTATTGCTGGTAATAGTTAACTATTTTCCCATAGCTGGGAGCCTAACAGGTGCTTCCACCCCGGGCCAGGGTGGACCTGGGAACTCCAGCAATTAAGAGATATGTCCACGCTCCTGGTCAGAGGCCTTGCAGCTGGATGTATTTTAACATCTTACCCAGGACGTCCGATTTTTAAAAATAATATTTTTTTTTTAATTCTCAGATATATCGTTTCCTTTATGAATTTCTGGTATGAAGAACACTACGAACATGCGAAATAATGTATTAATCTTTGCAAGTATTTTCAAAACTTTTCGTGTTCTCTTATCTTCAGTTGACTGTCGAATCGGCTAACCTAAAGGGGATACCGATCATACAACTGTAATTTAATTTACGTTAAACTTTTAATGGTCATAGATTAGAAGAAGATCACGCTTTCGATCTAACACTAACTTCTCAAGGGATGGAAAAACTGACCGGCTAAATTCAATGACTTGAAAACCAAGCTAGTTACATTCCATAATCACCGATTGAACCCTTAACGATGGATCGATGTCCTCTCGGTGAGGCTCCGTGCCTTGAGAGACTATTGGGCCTTAAACTCACACCTCATCTCAAATTGGACCCACACATAAATCGCTAAATATGAAGAAAATAATGGTCGGTTCCCTATACTGCTCAAGTAAGTACCTGGCTCTTCATGCTAACCTGTAACTTTACAAGAGCCAAATTGGGCCTGAAATGGAGTAATGCTGTCATATTTGGACAGGAACTACTCAGTCTTAACTTTCAAGACTTGACAGAGTCCCAAGGCGACTCCAGGTCTCTGTGGATGACAAATTATTTTCCACTCTCCAACCGCTCTCTCACAGGTTGTATGTGGCAAGACTCGGACAGCTCGATCGCTACTTCCATGGCAAGTTCTCAGACGAAATCCATTCCTTGGTTCCGCTAGTTTTAAAGACCCCGCCATGACACTCACATTGTAGGAAAACCACCCTCCGGATTTCATTGGTAAGAAGTAACTTCCAGTCGAACAGCTTCTTTCTGCGAATCACTGCTCTGTGAAAACGACTCCCAGGTGAATTTTTCATCGATCTTTACAATCTTACCCTGATCATATCTAACGTTGGCCGTTATCTTCCCCTCAAATCCGCATAAACTGAATCTTAATATAACCCGGGCTTTGTAAAGAGTAAATGTTAATGTAAAAAAAGTTGCATTTTTCTCGCTTCGCTATTCATTACACGGGATTTTTTTTCTCTCCTTTATAGCGCTGCCCAATTATTGTTTAACCTGATTCAGCAGGAATTTAAATCTATACATGAGTCAGTGTTTCAACAAATGATTATTATAAATCACGAGTTAAAGTTTATTAATAAATGAGATAATTCTGATCATCTTAATTTAAAGTAATGTTCTAAATTATATCATAATGGTATCATTGCATACCTGCTGCTGATGTCATGCTTGCTATCCTTTGTTATTTCTCATTTTTTTTGCTTAATGGCGCTGCTTAATTCTTACTGTCATATATGTTTCTTTCTTTATTGAATTCATTAATATAGTATTTATTTTTGTACTAGGTCCACTGAGTATATTGGCTTATACTATCACATGCGCTGATTCTTTCAAACATCTTTATTTGCAGTATTTGTTTTTTTTGTTTTTTTTTTTTTTTGTCTAGGGTTTTATTTCATTCCATAATAGATCCCTTTCCGTTGAGATGTTGCATTTTGTTTTGTATTTACCCGCGACTTTTCGCATTTGCTATTTTCGTAATAAATTCATTTTTTCCACCTATGACTATTTTTATCTTAGAGTAAGTGCTTAAACACTCAGCGATAATCGTTTCGGTAAGATGATATCGTCAGATTCCGTCGCTGAGTCTCCGATTCATGGAGAGCTTATATCGCACATTTTAGCGGTCTTTACAACACGACAACACAAATCATCGACGTTTCACCCTTGTGACTGGGGGCAACACACCACATTTCCGCAACACACTGCCACTCGTTAACGCCAACGACGAGCTACTGTAAAATTATCTGCTCCTCAACCTCCAAGCGCGACCTGATCGATATGGGTGGAGCGTTGTTGTTATAAACGAGGAGAAATGATTCAACTTCCGACCAAGTTATCTGCATTCACATACACACAAACGGTTTTGTGAAATGTATGTTTGCAATTATATTCCCCACCACAGATATGCAAATACCAGATCATACATGACTTTATAGCATTGTTTGATAATTCTAGTAGAAGGAAATCAATGAATGCAAAACAGGTTGTGAGTGGGATAGCAATCTCCCTCTTATAAAAATACCTTGGTACCTAATCCCAAATAGCAACAACTAGCATAGTGATGCTGTGACTTTATACTGCGGTGGCTGATGGAACTGAGTAGGAGAATTTGGATCTGGATCCCATTCTCCAAGTGTCTATAATTTTTCTAACACGCTGCGGCTGCAATGTTGGAATGATTTCACACTTAATATTAGTGATATTTTTTAAGTATAAGCTTAACATGGCGCAATAACGGTGGAAAATTTCCTATTAATGAATAAACCTCAATTTATATGACAGACGTTTCTCAAGTTGTTTTAATCTTATTTCCATAGTAAGAAGTATTTCACGATCATGTGCGTTGTACCAACAGGACGTAATAATAATGGCTCTCCACAATTTCCTGTCCATCATAGTTCTTAATAAATGTTACATTTTTGTCTCCTAAACCCTGTTGAGTCATTCATTTACACAAGTTCGTTAAGCAAATAACTCTCTTAGTTTGTCAAAATTTTCCAAGTCCTCTTTCTTCTAGAAATCTCAACTATCTCTTTCTGATGTTTAATTTGAGTGTACTTTTTGTTTCCATTTTCTCTAAATACTACGTCATTGTTCACATGTTCAGTCCATGTAATTCAAAACAGGTTGTGAGTTGGATACTCAGCATCTTTCTGTATAACCAAATGTCTGTCTTTTTAAAGTTTCTTCTTCATTTGTAAGGATAATGTCCAGCTGTCATTTTGTATATCTTAATCAAAAATGAAAATACCTTTGCGATACCTATTTATTTCACGAGAACTTTCACATAATTCAATTAATTTATAAATAATTCTTTCGTGATACTGGTCAGAGCTTTTGTTCTGGTCACTAAATGAAAAAAGCCACTGATATTTACGGAAAATATTGACTGTTTTACATCAGTTGGTAAAGTGCTAAGATCTGCGTGTGCAATATATAAGAGATTGCTTGAAACCTAATCTATAATGAAAAACGTTGTTTTATTGCTGATTCGGTATCGGCGTATCTGCATCTATTCGCCCAGTCAACGACGGTAAAAAGGAAATTTATTATGATGCTCCAAAAGCGTGCACAAATCAAATCTGTTTCGAGCTATCATCTGGTGATATTATGAGTTACATCTGGGATAGTATTTTAAGGTAATGTTGATGTTGCCTCCCCAAAAATCTGCCTTGTTCCAAAGTCAGTTTTGAGAAACAATGCTGCTGTTGTACATATTTGCATATTATCGAGAAAAATTCTCTGAACTTTAAAGGCATAGCGTGTTTTCTATTCAACGAGCATTTCTTCCAACCTGATTTTGAGGTTAAATGTGGAACTGACTTTGTTATGCTTGAATTCATAGATTTTGGCTTTTCTTTTTTAATACGTCTGCTGTTAATGCTGTTGAAGATTTGTGTCAATTCTATTTTTTTTTTTTGAAATAAGTTTATATTCTTTTTCTATGCGCCACGTAAATGTAGTATGGAAGCGATCATGTTTCTCGAAATGCCTTGTGGCCATTTGTAGTTATTCACCCTTTGCTATGCCTCTTGCCCGCAGTAGCGCCATCCATTCAGATACATGTCTCAATATCTTCCTCCATCTTTTTTACCCTCAATCCGCATTGATTTGAAAGCTCCATTCCTCATTATGTTCCTAAGAAATTTCAGCTGTCTCATTCTCATCATAAATGTTCTGTTCCTACTTTCTTTAGATTATTTTATTTTGCTTAGTCGATACAACCATGTAATTCTCAATATCCTTCTGTAGAAGCAGATTACTGATGCTTCCAATTTTCTTTTCATCTGTTGCATGATTTTTCTACATTCACTGACATTTAAAAAAATGGATATCACATAGCAACTCAGAACTCTTGTCTTCGTTTCTAACGATTTTTTTTTTCATTTTTCTTGGAATTTTCTTTCCTTTTCAATGCATCCTCCTATAATCCATTACGGGTTCAAATTTTGGTGTCGCGTTATCCATCCTGTTTAAAAAAACTTCCCATATATATATATATATATATATATATATATATATATATATATATATATATATATATATATATATATATCACTTCTGTTATTGCTGACATCTCCAAATTGTAACTCGAATCGTAGTTTAATTCTCTTACTGATTACTAGAATATCTGTCTTCTTGAAGGTGATGGTCAGTCCATTTTTTTTCTTTTTTTTTGACTAAAGTGTCTAGAAGGACATATTCTTTACTTTCTGTGTAAGCTATCAAGATCGTGTCATAGGCTTATCCTATATTGTTAAAATTGCGCCAACCAATAAAAAATAATTGCAGGATCTCAAGCACCCTTGGGATAGACTCGCTGTAGAGGGTGAATAAATCTGGTGGGAAACACTTTTTTCCTGATGCAACTATGGATGTTTTTGAAGTTGCACAACATACATAAATAAATATATATATATATATATATATATATATATATATATATATATATATATATGTGTGTGTGTGTGTGCAGGCGTTTTGCTTCCAGTGTAAATTTCGGATTATTTTAAAATCATTTACAATTATATCTTATTTTCTTAAAACTCCAAATATATTTTTGTCTCGGAAATTTTCACCTGCTTTTGCATGATCTATAAAACGTAAAGACACATCTGCATTTGTATTAGTCTCTTAGATATCATTCTAATCAAGATCATAGCATTTCTCGATAAAGTGTTCTTGACAAAATCTCATTTTCCTAGTCCAGTTCTTGGTTTAATTCTGCTTTGTACTCTATTCATCAGGAATCGCTTCATTTCTTATGATTTGTGGCTTATTAGACGGACTGACCGATGTAGCCCGCATTCATTTCAAACCAGTTTCTTAAATAATGGCATGAAAATGGATTTACTCCTGTATGTCGGAACTGTCATATAAAGATTCACGTAACGTATTTATTTCGGTGTTAAGCTTATTAATGTGGTCCTTATAGCGTAGCATACATCGGGGTTTTCTAGCCCAGCTTGATAGTATTGCTTACAAAATAAGAAATAAAATATTAAATATTATCTTTTTAGCAAATATAATATTAACTAGAATTTTATTAAGAAATATAATATTACAGAATATCTTATTAAATACAATATTATATAGAATCATATTAAGATATATAATATTATAAATAATCTTATTTAGAAATATAATATTAATGAGAATATTATTAAAAATATATATTATAGAGTGTCTTATTAAATATAATATTATATAGAATCATATTAAGAAATATAATATTGTAGATAATCTTATTAACAAATATAACATTATAGAAAATCTTATTAAGTTCAATTTTTTCCAATGTTCGTTCAATATGTGTTTGGCAGTCATTTCTCCCCAGAATGTATCTTGCTCCTTTATAAGTCTACCACATGTTCTTACATCGAATACTGCTGTCAATTCTCCGCTTCTTCACTTTCCTGTAGATTTCCTGTGTCTTTTCTATAAATATTTCCATGGCTTTTGTTCTCCTAAGCTTTCGTCTTTAGTACTTCAAATTCTGGAATCAATTTGCAGCGAGGTCACAGAATTACATTGTTGAATTTGCTAGATTTAATCTGAGTTTTATTCTTATATTTTTTTCTCTCTTGCACTTGTCGTTTGTTGAATTTTTGGCTAATGTTTTCATATTGTCCTCTCTCCTCCACTCTCGACATTTTTTTTTATTTCAGCAAATTCTTTCGCCTTGCTTCATTTGAAATAATTGAAAAATTACTAGATCACATCAAAAATCTATATGTCTCTATTGCGGTTTTAATCTCTCCAATGAATATATTTAATTATTAGCAGATGGATACGGAAGAGGGTCACTGCTTAATTCATAGTTTCTTTTCAAGCAAAGTAATTCGAATGCTAAATAAAACTGAAATGGGTAATTGGTTCACTAATTGGTACCCACGTTTGACATGACGTCACTAGTTCTTTGATGTTAACTGAAATTTTTAATTGGAAATTCCTTTATACGAAGTCGGTTACCTAGTACAGACTTTCGTCAAGATCGATGCATTCTAATCGCAGCAGTGAACGACTACACGGTGTCTACGTCATGAATATATATATATATATATATATATATATATATATATATATAATCCTATAAGTTTGAACACCGACCATTGGGAATTATTTTGCATGTATATTCCTATATATATATATATATATATATATATATATATATATATATTCATTGATTAGCATAGGTGTTCAGAGTTGGAATACTATTATTATCTTGAATAAAATAAACATATCCTCTTATAAGTATTTCACAAAATAGAAATCAGATGAACTTTTTGAAAACAAATATTATGATCTGAAAGTTGAGATGAAATTTGTGATAGCAATTACCTGAATCACTCATAAGAATTCAGGATGAAGAATTTGTAAATACCAAACACATCAGATACCTGAGCGTATCGATAATGATTAAAATTGTTATATACCGTATCTATGAACACTAAATGGTCTGTCCTAATCGTCATAAATATGTTGGATACTATAGCGGGTGCAATATTCTGCCTAAGCTGGCAGCGTAGGCTCTGAGCGTGGGAAGCACTTGCTGTGTCGTACTCTGTGCCTAAAGGCAGAGAGGAAACTGGATGAGGCTATGCCGAAGGACAGAAACTTGTCTGGGGAGGTAGACAGATACCCGATGTCGCGTATGCGGGCTACGGACAATTTTTGCCCGAGCCCACTGGACTGGTAAATATCGTAATATGCTATCTACACTGGCAGCCTGAGTTGTCAGCGTCGGAAGCTGTTGCCATCTCGAACTCTCTGCCTTTGGGCAGAGAAGAACCCGGGCGAGGCTATGTCGAATGCCAGAGATTCGTTCTGGGAGGAAGACGGATACCCGGGATCGGTTTCCACCACATTAACTTTATCCTTGTCCCGCATCCTACCTCGTGGGGAGGCAGGTAGTTATCGTAATATGCTGTCTAAGTAGTCCACCATTAGCAGTGGTTTACCTATTTCAAGACGCTGGCGAGTATTTTATTTTGTTGATGTTATAAAGATTACCATTCCATTTCCAACTTCCGTTTTGATTATTCCTCATTCAGTAACCCTTTCTAGGTTACAATAAAATATAGGACATAAGAAAATTCAATATAGATTCGGCTGCAGTAGTTGTATTTCCCGCCAATTACCACAAAACGAAAATATTAACTTAAAATCTGCAGTCATGTTCTGAGATACTTGCCAGATTCAGATTTTTATAGAGATGTCATACAAGATGTGAAACTCGTTCAGAAATAATCACAAATGGCAACTCTATGAAACTGCTTTTTTCAAATCAATGGTTTAAAAGTGTTTTGAGCGAATATAGTCAGTGGCTTTTAGCGAGGATCAGTCTTCTTCGAAACAATTGAAATTGCGCCACTGTATCACAAAGAAATGTAAGATGTAACAAAAACTAGATCTCTTGAGGACATTCAACAACTAAATTTGACAAAACATGTAAGTCGAATAGAAAATAATGACATAATATTACTACTTCAAACAAAAGTCTACAAAGGAAGCACTCCTCAATATTGGGAAGGGATAACAGTTAGTAATCCAGAGAGAAACTGTTTTAAGATTCCATAAATTCCCACCGACATCAGCACTGGCTGCTCGGTTAATGAAGGCAAAATAAAGGAACACCTACTTTTATTACCATAACTTTCATCAGATAAACTTGCCTCTAAACAGATTACCATTTATGCCACAGCACCATCGTGAAGGCCTACAATTTTCGATTCAAATTATCATCTGGGTGAATGAACTGAATCTATAGTGTTTAATAATGAGATCAGATTCTGCCTTCATTCAAGCGATGACTGTAAACGCAATGAAACAAAAGCACAACAGTTTGTATTTTGGTGTTAAGTATCAAAAGTAACATGTCTGACTATCATTTTATGTTTCTCGTTGTCCATTTCTTGTGTCATTGAACATATTTTCTCATATTTCCATGAGCCGCCTGTGGAACGTAAGAACAATCGTTTCCTCATAGGTTGTACACTGACAAGTATATTTCAAAGTGATCAATTTTCATTGCACATTGACATGTTTTCCCACAGAACATGATTGTTAACGCGGCGTAAGATTAGTTTCACTCCTTTAACCCATAATAGAATATGTGCACGTAAAACTTTTTCTACTCCTCGGTAACGAATTACTCAGCAGATCTGGGGCTTAAAGAAACAGGATTCTAATTAGAGAACCACAATTTTAACATAATATATCATACACTAATTAAAAGATAAATAATTCACTGAAGCGAAAATGTCTAGAAAGTGTTTTAATCAATCGTTCATCTACTGTATATTTTCGTTCATGTTATTACAATATTTCACCATTTTTTCTGTTATCATAATGCGGGATATTTAATAACAAAGATTACGAAAAGAAAAAGAGTATAGATGAAGTTGGCAATATTGCCAAAAAAATATTTCTAATTTTTTAAACTCCCAGCGTCTCTTGTCCGTGCGCATGTGTAGGCACAACAGCATAAACAAATCCAGTCCGATTAAGTGTCAACGGATGAAACGCGTCACTAAATTTTTCTTCACTTCTCATACATACATATATATATATATATATATATATATATATATATATATATATATATGTGTGTGTGTTTGTGTGTGTGTATAAGAGATATATACAGGGCTGTTCGATAAAAGTGACTAACCGGATTTTATTTTTACTAAAAATATTTTTTGCCTATTGTTTTTGGGGTTAAAATAATTTTTAATCTTAGTAATATAAAAACCCTTTCCAGACCACCTAGGAAAAAAGTTTATTCACCCTAAGGTATTCTACTGATTATAAATTTGGATATAAAAGAAATTCAGGAAAAATCTCTGTGCAAAAAAAGTGACTGAGATATCGCATTCGAATGATTAAACTGGTAATTTTAAGGAGCTTTTGACAAAATATTGAAAACCCTTTTACAATACACTCAGAACAATATTCTAGAGAATTCTAGAACAGCTTAAATTAAATTCCAGAAAGCCTCATACAGTATAAAAACAGCTTGAAATATTCACTCAGAACCACTTAAGTCATCTATTATTGCCCTCTCAAAAGCAGGCATGTCTACGAAAGAATTTTCAGAAATTGCTACAACCTCGCAATCAACTGTCTTCCGAGTGCTTAGGGCACATAAAGATGCCACTCTTGCTCCAAGGAAGGAAACAAGGGAACGAAAGAAAAAGATTGATGATAGAACTGGCAGGATAATCAAGAGAGAAGTTGAAAAGTATAGGATGATAACTAGCCAAGAAATTGCAGCCAGTCTAAGCGAAGAGCAAGGTGTTAGTCTTGCTTCTTCCACAGTCCGTCAGTGGCTGTTAGATCAAGGCAACAAATCTTGTACACGAAGGTTTAAGCCACTCATAAGCAAAGCCAACAAAGCCAACAGACTTGAATGGGTTCACAATTACAAATATTTCACCGTAGAAGACTACAGGAATGTTCCCTTCTCCGATGAAACGAAGGTTGAGCTAAATTCAAAGGATAAGCGATCTAAAATCCGAAGAAGAAGCTTTGGAAGTTCTTTGAATTTATCAGTAAGTACTGTCAAGCATCCGTTCAGTATAATGTTCTGGGGATGCTTTTCTTTTCATGGAACTGGTCTTTTAAAACCTATTGAAAAGAGCCTCAGGAGCGAGCAGTACAAATGAATTTTAGAGTCTTGTCATCTCCTTTCTGCTGAAAGAGTGTAAATCAACCCCACCAAGCTCATTTTTATGCAGGATAATGCTACCTGTCAATTAAATTGATAAAGGAATACTTTGATGGGAAGTATGTGAGTGTTATGAAATGCCCCCCCCCCCCATCTCCTGACCTCAACCCCATAGAAAACTTATGGAGCATTATAAAGTACAGGCTCTCGAGAAAGCCGTTGAGCAACAAAGAGGATATGATTGTGAAATTCATATCCGAATGGAATTTAATGCTTGGAGATTTGCCAGAACCTAATCAAGTCAATGCCAAAAAGGGTTGAAAAGGTTATTCAAAATAAAGGCAGACCCATAGATTATTAAACATTTCGAACTTTATTACCTATTATAAATAAATTATACCTCTATTATTCTTTATTTAAAGCTGTTCGGTTATGTTTCTATTGATTACTAGTTGCAGGAAATAAGTGAGTCATTTTTTTTTGCACAGAGTTTTTCCCGAAACCTCATTTATATCCAAATTTATAATTATCAATAGAATACTTTAGGGTGAGAAAACTTTTTTACTAGGTGGTCGGAAAGGAGTCTTTATATTAGTAAGATTAAAAAAAACAATAGGCGAAAAAATATTTAAGTAAAAAAATCAGGTGAGTCACTTTTGTCGAAAAGCGCTGTATACAGAGAGAGGAGGTAAATATAGGGAGAGAGCTGAGAGAGAAAGAAATATTCTGAACAATTTAACAATACTTATTGTCAAAACGTGACCTAACATTACTGACTAATGTCTTGGTGATTATGAAAAGATACAGTTTCTTGACAATTATCACATTAGACATTCAAAGAGACTTTAGAACAATTGATCTTTGTTTCCATAGAATAATATTGAATATTCCTAAAATTATAGACAATAGATTGTGTCGCATCTATGATTTTTTTTAAATATTTCAGTTTGAAATTCGTCATTTTAGAGTTTTTTGTTTTATACAATGGCACTATGCATGCGATGATATGGCGGGGAAATGAATCGAATGCGTCTATCAAGTGTTGAATTAACAATCCCAGTGATTAGACTAAATAAGATTCTATTAATTGTATTTCTTTTATGATATAGAATTTAAATATTTGCAGTGTTTCAACAATAAACATTTAATAAGATACCGTTTTAATTAACGCCTATTCGACGTGGTCTAATAAAAGCAAAAATGGCGTAGAGTATGGCCGTCAATTGCCGTGGGATGGGAACAAATTACAACTTTTGTAGATATACAGTATATTAAATAGAACAGATGTAGAATGTTTCTCAAACCCTCTTCTGGTGAATGTCTCCTGTTGTCAAATACGTCGTTTGTTGTCACTTGGAAGCGTTTGAAAGAAGTTGTCTTAATTTTGTGTAATGTTCCCAGTACTTTCGGCCATTGCTGGTCATTTTCAAGGAAAGAAGATACAAGTCGAGAGATAGCAAGTGAAGTGATTATTTTGTAAAAAGTTTGAATAATTGGAATACCATTTTCTTTCTTAAATATACTACTGACGTGCATCATCACCTCCAATATACATACATACATATATATATATATATATATATATATATATATATATATATATATATATATATATATATATATATATATATGTATATATATATATATTATTATAATTATCTCAAATCCTCCTAATTTCTATCAAACAATATCCCTGCTTGAACCTGATTCTAATGCTCTGAACTGAGCCGCTTGGTGATAGTAGTCGTGGGTCGTAGAGGCACAGTTCTATGGGTAAAAGAGAAACACGGATGACTTCCACTACGGAATATTGATCGAGCGGCGCTATATCGAGTTTGATTCTCTACCTCTTCATCACCGAGGACCGCTTGAATGCTTGGTATGACATTTGCCTGATAACGTAATTGTCCGGGTTTCAATTCTCGGTAGAGGATACGCTCTGCTGATGAGTCCCAAATATAGGACGAAATGTCCGTCCAGTGCATTCTGTTGAGGTTTCTTCTAGACTCGATGAATCACTTAATTATATTTATCATATAGTAAATTCTCCTAATTTCTCATCACACACACACACACACACACACACACATATATATATATATATATATATATATATATATATATATATATATATATATATATATATATCAAAATTAGTAATATTTATTGGAGACTGAATGTTTACCATAAATCACTTGAGAAATGAAATTGACAGTCACCAAGTGTTGATTTCAATGGCAAATTTCTTTCTAGCTCTCTCTCTCTCATCAATACGGATATCTCTTCATTCATTAATATTGCGATGTATTTTAGCACATTAATGATTGATTTGTTTTTAAAGCTTAGTCATTCTGGTTTATTAAAAGCTGAAAAGTTTTGAAAATGAAAATGCATTTTCCAGATAAAAGTTCTTCTATTTACCCAATAGATGGCAGGAAGTAGATGACATGAGTATTTCTGAAAAAATAATTTAATAAATAACTCCAGATTTTCAAACTTTGATTTTTTTTAATTTTGAGCCGCCATCCATTACACCCGACACACATTTGTTAGAACAACAATATTTATAAATACATAAAATACAGCCATGCCCATAAGTACGTACTTAAATATACTTGTGTCAATTTCTATTTTGTGTGTGTTTGTTCTGTCAAAATATGTCAATGTATTCCTATATATTAAAAAGAAAACTACGATTAAATGATTAAAAAAGCTTCCAGTGTTCTTTGCATTAAAAGAACCACCTTTTTATCATAAACTATCTTCTTTGGCTAAAAGCTAGGAAGACTTAAATTATAATAAATAGATCGTAAACTCATGAATTCGAATTCATCTCTAGCATCGAGATGTTTTCGTTTCTACATTTTTATATACAAATGCATGCACAGGGTCTTGAATATAAAAGGTAAATTAGTTGATTATGTGTCAACCAAATAAATGACACTTATAGGAGAAATTATATCAAAAGCCGACAGCATGAATAAGAATAAAGTAAAATTCGACACCTGAGATATCATATTTTATAGGAATGTAAAGAAAAAAGATCTCTCATTTAGTATATTAGAATGTTAACCTCTAGCGACGAAAATCTAATTTTCTTGGCGTCACATTGTGGTCAAAACTAATGATTAAATTTCTGATAAATGAATATTTCATAAATTCTCTTAATTCAATTTAGCTTCCACACCCGAACAGTGTACTTGCCAATATATATATATAAAAATGAACTTTTCGCTACTTTTTATTTATCATATGTCATCATTTTTATTATTTACACAATATTTTTATTAATATTTACCCGGTTTTATGTTTCAGATGTGCCTTTTACTAACATATCATAATTCTGTAAATACTGAATTATTTTCAGCAAACTCAGGTTGTTTGCTTCGTAAAGAAAATGCCTAAAAGAATCAAACCAGAAAATTCGGGATTTCAATTTTAAATTAATATAGTTCATTTTTTTAAATAATTTTAAATTTTCTAAATTTAAAGTTTTGATGAGTGTTTAACGAATCAATATTTCCTTTTTTTTTAAATCATGAATGCAAATTGAAAATTATTCTGTTTATAATGATATTAGTAAATCAAGTTTTGTTAAAACAGTGATTAATTTAAAGTGTAGGATCTATAAAATCATTTACTCATGTATTGTGTAGGAATCAACGTCTCATCGTGATGAATTGTAAGCTTATCTTTGCCCCACTATCGTTTATTTCACCGAAGAGTGTATTTTACTTCTGAATTGGTTAACTTTGATTTTTAATCAAGTTGAAATCAATTCCGATTTGAAATTAATTCCAAGTTGAAATTAATTCCGATTCGAAATTAGTTCTGAGTTGAAATTAATTTTAAGTTGAAATTAATTCCGATTCGAATTTGTGAATTTGAACACAGTTATTGTGTGTGTACAGTGTGCAGGCAACATTTTAATTTATTAAGAACAAGTTTATATTCTTTTGTGTCGACGTAGAAGAAAACCAAGTCATAGGTCAGAAAATGTATGTTTTCTGTACTACCCGTCGTAAAAGAAAATCATAATAAAAATCGGGCTGTCTATAGGAGGGTACATAAGATGGTAACTGATTGAGCTTCTATAACAGTCTCGATCAATCACACTCTATCTTACCGCATAGAAAACGCTACTTAGCTCATCAAGAAGAAGATATTTAATCCCTTCTCTCAGTTGCTTCTTTGTCTTCGGGCAGAGCGCAGGTCTGTTGTGTTTCTGTCTGTGGAGATAGCGCAGCTGATGAAATACTGGGATGTGCCCGGTGTCGGGAAAAAGCCGTGACCACCGATATAGAAGGCCTGCTCGATAGTGGCGTGACGTCACAAATGTCGTCCATGCAGTGAAACAGACAGTAATCATAATGTAACAAAAAATTGTAAAAAAAAAAATTGCTTTTAGAAAACTTTTTAAAATTACATTTATAAAAGAAAGAAAGAGAATTGCATTTTTTACAGGAATTTATTTCATATTAATTTTAAAAAAATAACCGATAAGAAAAAAAATTTGCTGAATATTTTGTTAAAGTAAAGAAATTAAACATCATGTTATTACATTTCATTAAATTTTAAAGACTGAAATTCGTTCATTATTTTATTTGTTTCAAATTTGAAAACATGTTTAAAATCATAATCAGTATTGTTTTAATTTGCATGCTTTTAACTTCCTTTTAGTAATTATTCTGTAAAATTACAATATCGTAAGTATTTAATGATTATTATTCTTACACTACAGCAACAACTCAATTATGATACAAACAGACGAGCAAATTACAAGTAAATGATAAATAAGAAACAAATAAACTAAATACAAGAAAGTAAATAAATTTGATACAAAAAAGAGATTTAAAATTCAAATAATACTTATAGAAAAGTAGGTTACTGACAGACAATTTTAAGACTGAAATTCGTTCATGATTTTAATTGTTTCACATTTGAAAACTTTTTATAAATCATAATCAGCATTGTTTTAATTTGCATGTTTTTATTTCAATTTTAATAATTATTCTGCAAAGTTACAATTTTTGTAATCATTAAGAGATTATTACTCAAATACAATAACAACTGAATTATGAATTAGGGAACAAACAATAATTATATAAACAAATTATAATTAAATGATGAATAAATAAAATAATTATGATGAATAAATAAAACAATTAAAAAATAAATAAGAAACAAATAAATACAAACAAGCAAATAAATTAGATACAAAAAATAAATAGATTTAAAAATCAAATAATACTTTCATAAATATAGGTTACTGATACAAAATTTAGCTGAATGTTTGAAGTTTTCTTTTTTTTTCCTTAACTTGTTACTTGTAATATTATTATTTTCCCAAGAACAAAAATTATTTAAAATTGCATTTGTAGAGCTCCAGACAAACATTCTTTGTATTTTTTCTATATTGTAACCCTCATCACAAGTGTCAAAATCAAAATGAAGCTCATAATCTGCTAAAACATTCAATGTTATATGCTTGGCTATTTTTCTTTGATTTACTGAATGAAGAAAAGAATGATTTATATATATATATATATATATATATATATATATATATATATATATAACTTTACCTCCTCTGTCACTTCATCCCTGTTTGGTTCTTGTAAACACTCTAAATCAATTTTTATGCATTGCTGATTAAATGGTAAGCTCAATTTTAAAGCTGATTGCATTCTAATTTTTTTTTCACACTCAAATTCTTGCCATATCGAGATATTATACTGATCCCCACTAAGTTGTCGGTATTGAACAAACCTTGCTTCAAGGTGAGCAGTTTGAAATTTGCCTGGTAATATGTACAGCATTTTCAGTTCTTCTATGCAATACTTGGTCAGTTCTAGAAATGCATAGGTTGTATGATGCAAAGCAGTGAATGTTTCCTTTGTTAATTTGCCATTTCCTCCAGAAATGCTATTCCAACATTCTAACCAGTCACAGAATACAGAGAGAAATCTAAAATTTTCTTCATCTTACTTATTATAAAACCCAGGTTGTGTGTGTGTGTGTGTGTGTGTGTGTGTGTGTGTGTGTGTGTGTGTGTGTGTGTGTGTGTCTGTAACGTTTATATGTTGGATCGAATTTCCTACATTTTTAGCCGATTTCAACAAAACTACACAGGACTACATAAAATTACCTTTTGTGGTGATTCTAACGGGCCGAAAATGGGAAAAACACAGTTGTTTTTTTAATAAAATCAATTTGAAAACACGATTAAGACACATCGTGAGAATGAAAGGGGACAACTCACCCACGAAAATGTAAACAAAAGAGCATATCATGATGAAAAAAGACGCCGAACTTGACGAAAACAAAATTTTATCGTCTAATGTTCATATTATTATTAAAGAGGAAAGATCAAAGTATTTTGGGGGTATTTTTTTACATTTTTAATCGTTCTTAGCACGTCTGAAATTTTCGTTAAAAATATTGTTTTTTTTTGGTCAAAAAAAGGCAGATAATCATTTTCAATCATTTTTTTCGATTTGATAAAAAAGATTAAAATCTTACTTTGATATTCTTTTAAAAATCAATTATCATTTTTTTCAAAACTGATTTTAATAAAAACAGATATTATACTGTTTATTTAAAATATTTTGAACCAAGCTTAACTTAGCTTCTGCGCCGAAAAATGTAATTTGAAAATAAAACAAAGAAGGTCATAACCTTTCGCGTCGCTTGACGATTGACGAAAGGCACATTCATGACGTTTAGATAACTTTTTTCTACGGATGGAAGGAACTGTTATTTAAGCGAACTTATTTAATTTTTTAAACTTTCAGCGCTCTAATTTTTTTTTTTTTTTTTTTTTTTTTTTGTACTTAGCTTTCATTTTTACGTTTACGATGATTTATGGAAAATATAAAGAAATTAAAAAATAAGACTGTTAATAGTGAGATTAAATTTCATAAGAAAAAGGTATCTAATTAATTTAGGTATCTTTCTTATGAAATTTTATCAGAAATATGTACATAAAATACTATAATTTTATGTACATTTATTACATTTTACTGTGTTATTTGTATTTCCATTCATTTTATTATTAATTTTGATATTTCATTTATGGAAAAATGCCATAACTGAGATTAATATAAAAATAAGATCATATAAATTTCATAAGATGATACTGATACTTGTAGGTACCCTTCTCAGTTGAAACTGAAAAAATCAAATTAACTTCTCCTTACGTGTTTCGCAAAAGTAAAGGGCTTAACAGCGGAGAACAATGCTGAACTCAAATAATGCAACTAAATTGTATTCTGGTTGGTCTTCCGTACTTGATAATTACTGTCCGACTATAAACACAAAAATTACATTTCTTAATTACCATGGCTAATCTGATTGGTCCAAATTATACAATTTTCAAAGCGCTAGACAATGACAATCTCACACGGACATTTGGAAAGGTTGATGTTGCTTTTAACTAATGTTAAAATATTTTTTTTTTTAAATTCAATTTAAACATTTTTTAAAAATCTGTTTAAAATTAAAGAAATAAGAAATAATTGTATTAAAAATTCAATTTTCATTGAAAAAATTTTTGCTTTCAGAAAATATTGTCCATATTCATAAACAAATTAAAACAAATAAAAGCATTTGAAACTAAATAATATATTTGTTTTATTGAGTTTTGTATGTTACAATTCACAGCTGATTTTCAGGTACGTTGGCCAAAAAAAAAAAAAAAAACATGATTTGCATTCTTCAAAGCCTTGTGCTTTTAACTATTGTAATCACTAAAACCGATGGTCTCGAATTTCTAGAGTTTTTCATAAAATTAGTTATGGGGGGTGTTAATAAATATAAAAAAAAATTTTCTGCCATGACTTTAATAAAAAAAAATATTTATAATAATTTCGATCATCTGTGAATAGTTTCTGAAAGTTTCATTAACATCTGACAATTATTTTTATTTTTTTGCAAGATTTTCCAAATTAATGTGTGTAAATACAAAAAAACGCTAAAATTATCTATGTTATTTACTACCCCTTGTTGCGACAAAGAGAAACAAGGTTTTTAAATCAAAATTTAGAATATTCTAAAAGATGGAAAAATTTTTTAAAAATAATTAAAAAAAAAATTTAGTCTATCCTCTTCATAAAAAATAAGCATTTTGACGATAAAATTTTGTTTTCATAAACTTTGGCGTCTTTTCATCAGACTATGCTCTATGTTTTAGCGATTCCGTGGCGTGACTTAGTTTAAAAACCCAGGTTGTTTATGTGTGTGTGTGTGTGTGTGTGTGTGTGTTCCTTTATATATGGGATCGGATTTCTTACATTTTTCAGCCGATAAAACAAACATCCACTTTTTTTTTTCGGCAGGTAGTATTTCTTATTGTCTTGCACACTTTTTTTTTTTTTTTACATTCAGAATGCTTTAAAATTCCATTTACAAGACAATTGTTTATAATAAAATTCTATTCACCAATCGATAGACTCATAACGATTGTAAACAATGTTTTTGTTTGAATTTGGGTTTGACCAATTCGTAAAAAAAAAAAAAAAAAAAACTAATTAAGACATGCGTGTCCGTCAACCTTAAACAATAATCTTTGTCAATTTTATTTTTCAGTCTTTATGATGGTCGATACTTGATCTATCTCTTACTGTTACATCCCCGGGCAACGCCGGGCTCTACTGCTAGTTCATTCTAATGGATAGCAGTATTTATTTCTGAGCCGACAACCTTTATAT
The DNA here is from genome assembly GCA_903632075.3 of Acanthosepion pharaonis. Classification (NCBI taxonomy): domain Eukaryota; kingdom Metazoa; phylum Mollusca; class Cephalopoda; order Sepiida; family Sepiidae; genus Acanthosepion; species Acanthosepion pharaonis. The sequence goes on along the minus strand of CAHIKZ030001534.1, from coordinate 79,607 downwards.
GATGTTTTAACATTCATTATTGTCCATCAAATATAAAATATGTTTATATATTCTGCAACTTTTTTGCAAAATTAAAATGAAATATTTCTGTTTTCCTAAAGTCAATAATCCTTGAATAGTGTATTCATTAAAAATTGCAGAACTAAATTAACATTTTGCCTTTCAAGATTAGTAGGATAAAAATAAAATTTGAGGTCAATTTATAACAATATTTCAAAATTGATTAAGATTCTAAGGCATAAAGTTTCTGTAAGGTAGAAAATGGGGCACTTTGGATATTATCTAATTCATGATTTCCATCATGACAAAAATTTAGGGAACATATGCATTTATTTGCATCTTTTTTACCAAGCTAATTGATTTTAATGTATTTTAATATATGGACTGATTCAAAAAGGAAGAAAAGTGGTCGAGATTTTATAACTGGGTCTGGGAGAAATGGAAAGCTTTGGTAGACTGCAAAAGAAAGATATAGCTTTTTTATTTAGAGCATTATTATCTGTTATAATTGATAATACTTGAAAACTTATCTCCTCTAAACCAATTATTATTTCTCTTCTAGATCATTAACATTATTGAATTTCTTCTGCATTTTATATGCTAAGTCATCATTAATTTAAAGCACTTTTAAAAGCAGAATTCTCTAGTCGGATTCTCCTAGAGTCTGGTGACTCTCTAGAAGTATTCAATGAAGATAAATGTGAGGGACAGTTTGGGAAAATTCTAGGAATAGCACCATCACGAAGATATATATATTTTTTAGTTTAACTGCAATTGTGGCACCTGTTTTTTTGTTTTTTGGGGGGTTTTTTTTTGTCAAAAGCTGACGATTCTCTCCTTATGTCCTCCGGTCGAAAATGTAGTTCATATACCTAAAAAGATTTTAAAAACCAAATCTATTTTAGATTCTTGTGAAAATCTAAGAAAATCAATCAGCAAAAATCTACAGTAATATGAAGCATTAATTTAATAATTTTAGGAAAAATGGAGAGAATTCAACAAAAGATTATAAGTGACGAAGCTATGTACAAAAATAAGAGAAGAATTTTTAACGTTTAATCATTTTTTTTAAATTTAAAATGATAAATAAAAAACCATTCTAATGAATAAAAGTAAAACAATTCTAAAAAATTCTTAAATTATAATAATTCTAAAAAAATCAATTATTTTTATGCCTATAAAAAGATTCCTTTGTCCATTTATATCGAAAGTTTTTTTATAAAAATTAGATTTAAGTCTTTTAAAACTTTCAAGTCGAAACTTTGTTTTTAATGTCTTGTGAATTATTTTAAAGATATGAAATTATTTTAATCCTCAAAGTTTCAATTGAGTTTAATAACTTTTTAAAACAACACTTTGTTTTAAAATGTGTTGTGAATTACAGACATGAAATTAATTCAATTAAAGTTTCATTTAGACACGAATAAAACAATTCTAAAAAATCGTTAAAATTATTATAATTATTTTTTTTGCATATAAAATATTCCTTTAGGAATTCATGAATGAAATTATATCAAAAATTTCTTTAAAGTTTATTTCTTAAAATATGAGATTTTAGATTTTAAAAGCAATACGTACGAGAATGAATGTCTAAAATTTCTCGCTAGATTTATGTCTTATTAACTTTGTTATGAATTACAAAGTCATGGTATTAATTTTATCAGTAAAGTTTCAATAAAATTTACTTATTTTTAATACAAAAAATACTCACTCTGCTGAATTTAGTAGGTAAAAAATGATCTCTTCTGATTGTACGAATCTAAACATCAGAATTCTTTATCTTTAGGGAAAGAAAATACATATACTTTAGGGCCGTTTTTATAATTCCCTTTGCAATTTGGTACAACGCATCTATAAGGCATTGTTTTAAATTAATTCAATATTTAAAAGAAAGTATTATTAAACAATTTAAAAATGCCGCCGTAAAATCTCTGATACACAAAAAAACAAACGACACGCTTCTTGAAAGTCGGACTCAATATGATGACGTCACATTTCTCCTTAACCCAATGAAACATGCCTTCTCTATCGGTGGTCACGGAAAAGCTGCCCGCGGCAGTACCACGTTTATTGCTATAAAGATTTGAAATCTGTCGTAATAGCGATGTCCGCGCAACTAACAGTTGCTGGGCTGGGCAATTTTTGACTTTGGTCCTCATGCAAGTATTCACGGCCTATAGATTAAACAAACCTTGTACAGCAAGGAATAAAGAAAAAAGAAAAAGTAACTTATCGGTTGTCAATGTGCGTCTTACTAACTTTGAGCATGATTTTTTTCCAGGAGAGACCAAAGACAAGAGCGAAAAAGAGTCAGCAAAGGTTACTGTGGCGATGTCTCCGAGTTGTCGCTATCGAACACAATCTGAACTTGTACATGTGTCAGTAGTGACACTGAAGGATCGCATACGACACAAACATACAAACTGAATGATGATATATATATATATATATATATATATATATATATATATATATATAGCAACTGGTCTAGGAGAAGGACAACTCTAAATTCAAAACCTACGGAGGGTCGTTTTAGGAACTTGTGACACGTAGGTCACCAGGTCTCCGTAATACGGTCTTCAAAAAGTTTGGATGGTTATACACAAAACCTTCACCACTATAATATAATCACTTGAGTTGGTGTCTGGTTGTGTGTTCCGTATACCCACACACACACACACACACACACACACACACATATATATATATATATATATATATATATATATATATATATATATATATATATAATATATGAACATAGTAGGCCTGACGATTGCATATAGCATGAAACAGACTGTCGCTAAATGTTGACTACTATGTTCACTTTATATATATATATATATATATATATATATATATATATATATATATATATATATAAAATAAACATATATATATTTCAGGCCTGACGATTGCATATAGCATGAAACAGACTGTCGCCTCTAAGTGTTGACTTCTATGTTCACTTTTATATTTACACGCTCTCTCTGATATTGAGCACTTTATTCCATAAATATAGCATACCTTAAGACTATATTTCTTTATATATATATATATATAAAGAAATAGGGTTTTATTTATTTATTTAATATATTTGCAACACTTGAACGTTATAGTGGGTACCCATTATTTTAGTAGAGGCTTCGTTTATTTTCAACAGTATTTTATTTAGTTTAACGTCATGAAGTTTTTGGAAATTTTACTACACAAAACTTTATATACATATGTACAAGTGTCCCAAGTGTAGAAAATAACATAAATCTATACGGCAAAATTCAAGGAGAAACAAAAAGGAATGGCCTTACGTATAAGATAGATATACTCTTAGTGGATGAAAAGGTATTATTGCATTTTGGCCTAAACCCGATTTTTTATTGATTATGTTCAAAATTATTGAAAAGTAATCATTTGTGGATTTTACCACAGTTATTGTGTGTGTGTGTGTGTGTGTGTGTGTGTGTGTGTGTGTGTGTGCAGTGTGCAGGCAACAGTTTAATTTATTTATGAATTTATATTCTCTTGTGGCGATGTAGGAGAAAACTAAGTCATAGCTCAAAAAATGAATGATCTCTGCGCTACCTGTTGAAAAAAAGAAAATCATAACCAAGTTCTGGCTGACGATAGGAGGTCACATAATATGTTAGCCGATTGTGCTTCTATAGTAGTCTTGATCAATCACACCCTTTCATACCCCAGAAAATAAACGGTCATTAAACGCAACTCCGTTGTGTACCTATGTGTAGTGTGATCGCAGCTGATGAAATATTGGGATGTATCCGCGGCAGTATCAACTTCATCGCACTAAATATGGGAGATCGGTAGTAATAGCGATGCCAGCGCAATTAACGGTTGCAGGGATCGGCAATATTTGACTTTGGTCGGCATGCAAGCGTTTCCCTCCCCCGCATTAAACAAACTTTATGTTGCATCAGAGATTCGTAGTTCTTATTGGGTGGAGAAGGTTGTGCTTTGCAAGATATGGGTACGGTTTTCTGATTTGCGTTTGATTTACGTTCTTTAGGTTTTCTGATAAAGAATTTGCGAGACTGATAACACAACTACCAACCCTTTGGTTATACGACTCCAGATACCTGAAGAATTTCCGTTTAAATGGACATTTGTCCTTGTTTATTGTGAGAACCCGCTCCAAAAATTTTTAAAAGTATATTTACTTAGTATGTTGAGGCAGAAGATTTTAGTGTATTGGCAGCAGATTCAAACATATATTGTTAAATATAACGAACTACGAATGTCTATTCTGTTTGATCTTGAGCCGTTCTAAGCTCCTTACAGTTGCTTTAATTTTCAGAGAAAATTTCGATACTTTTCTTTTATTATTCCTAGACCATATTCAGAGTGGTTATATGGACATTTAAACAAAGATATTCACCATCAAAGATGATATTCTGTTATGCTGACATAGAAAATTGCTATACGACAATAAGGGTAACCAAATAACAATATATATATATATATATATATATATATATATATATATATATATATATATATATATATTTATATTTATATATATATATATATATATATATATATATATATATATATATATATATATATATATTAAGACATTTTTATGTTTATACATTCTTCTTTTTTATAGATACAAACATTTAAGTAAATGCTTTGTTCATAATAAACAGTATTAAACAACATTTACCGGTCTGAATGTCCGAGAAATGTTCATAGAAAATATTCGTCCTCCGACAGGAATCGAACCTCTATCTTATATGGAACCGTCATATAGTCTGACGTGCCTTAACCGATTGGGCCACAGAGGATCGTTCGGTTAACAAGGTAAATTGTACTGCTTTTGAACTACAATCTTCCATGATTCTCTCACGTACATTCATATCTGCCCAATGCGTATCCAAATGTACACAAATGACTTCACACATTAAAAATAGACAATATTTTTTATAGATACAAGTATTTAAGTCAATGCTCTGTTTATAATAAACAGTATTAACAACATTTACCGGACTGAATATGCGAGAAATTTTCATAGAAAATATTAGTCCTCCTCTTTCTCATTTATCGTAATATTTTAAATATCAGAGTGTAGGCGTAATTTTATTTGCTTTCAGTTATTTTTATATTCGACAAAATATTTCAAACCAAATTAAGATGAGATAGCCTACAGAAGGAGCACACTAAACAAGACATTTCTTTCGCTTTTTTTGTTTTTCCAAAATTCAAAGAACAATTTCGGAGGAATTTATGAAAATTCGAAGTTACTGACATTGACCAATATTGAACAAGTGAAAATTCCTATTCTTTCCAATTCTTATACATTTTTTCCATTTTTTAACAATGTTTAGTTCACCCAATAAAATGTCCAGACACTCAAAAAAACCCCAAAAAACAATGTTTGTAAAATTATGGTGACTTCCCAATGAGATTTCAACATGTAACTAATGCAACGTTTGGTGCCACCGAGGTGCATACTGCAAACCTATATATCCATCTATCTTTTTAATTATAATTCATTATTTTTTATTTTAATTTCATAAACTATTTATGCGTGTATTTAGTTTCATTAAGAGAAGGACTTAAGTTAAAAGTTTTTAAAATCATGGGCATGTAAGTCGGTTGGGAAAGTAGTATTTCGTTTAAGAAAGAAGATATTTGGAAAAAAAAATCCAGTTAAACGTTTGTGAAGAATCGATATGAGTACTTTCTAGTTAAACGAAAATTTTCAATCTGAAGAATGCCACACTTATTAAAAAAGAAAATAACTTAGATGAGAATTTCTGAGTGCAGTGATGATGAATAAAGTGTTTTCTTTTGTATTTATTCATATATATATATATATATATATATATATATATATATATATATATATATCACACACGTGTATGTGTGTGTGTGTGTATTAGTGAACATACATAATACGCAAAAGCGATAACACTACTCGGAGTTTCATATAGTTAATGGAATCTTCAGGTGTGGGCCGTTTTCTATTGCGTTCTCGGGATGATGATACGAAATTGTGTGCACAAACTATTTTAAATATATAATTAAACATTATTAAATAATATCGTTCAAATTCATGAGTTCGAAAGGCAATAAATTAAAAAAATAATAAATAATAAAAAAATAAAAAATATATTTAAATTTGAATTTGGATTCGGAAGTAAACAATACATCAAGTTAACTCTGTTTTTAGCATAAAATACCCAAGTTATGCCTAGTAAAGTAAAATATAACACGGATTAGAAATATAAAGGTCCAAAAATAAAACAAAATAATAGTTCGGGACTATAGATTTAATGTACTTATATCCGTGAAATTATATCTACACACACGTTTAAATTAATCGAATACATTAATATTCCATTGTATGCATGCATAGATATATAAGGAAAGTTATATATATATGGGTTCTGAGTATATATAAATTATAATTGCTCAACTCTGTAATGAGCACCTTTCTTAAGAATAGTATTTTTTGGTTATTGAAATTTATTCCGTGTACACAAATCCTATAGTTTGCACACACACACACACACACACACACACACACACACACATATATATATATATATATATATATATATATATATATATATATATAAAAATATAGTTTTGAAGTGTGCTATATTTAGGGGATAAAGTGCTCAATATCAGAGATAGCGCGTGTGTAAATATAAATATAAAAGTGAAAACTGAAGTCAAATCTCAGAGGTGACAGGCTGTTTCATGCTAGGCGCAATATATATAAATCAGACTGAGCTCAAGTATGAAATACATTCTCGTCCCTCATTTATGACCGGAGTACACAGTTTTTTTTTACATATACCCTATCCCTGATACTCAGCCCTGTTACCATAAATCTAGCATTCTTTATATATAACTTACCTTAAAACTCTATTTACACGCACCCACATACGATCCGCAATACCATTGGTCAAAACATATAGTATTCTTAAGAACTAACGAATTAGTATTATTTCTAGTAGTATGTTTTCTCAAAGTTTCTATCGTATTAATGTTTTTCTCTTCATTTGAAATGTTCAAATTTAAAGTTGAACTTAAAGAACACTGCCCAATGAAAGCATTACAGGATTCATCAATTCATAGTTTTTCTTTTTCTATGCGCCGTGTCCCTGTAGGACGTAATCGATATATATTTTATCTATCAGATTTTAGCTATAATTCTATTTGTTTTAAGTTATTTTTATATTCGATAAAATATCTCTAACAAAATTAAGATGAAATAGCCTACAGAAGAAGGACACTAAACAAGATATTTTTTTCCGTTTTTTTCTGTTTCTCAAGAGTTCTAAGGAGGAATTCTTGAAAATTCGAAGCTACAGACATTGACCAATATTATACAAGTGCAAATTCCTATTCTTTCTAATTCCTATTCTTTGTAGGTTTCAGAAAAACTCATCTTCTTAACATCCGTGCCAACCCTCGTTCTTCTATGTATTCAGAAAAGCTCATCAGGTTTGTGACCCGCTGATTTTCCCGTCGGATTATCGTAGCAATTTTTTAATCTCGACTGATATTATTACCCACTAATTTTACTTGATGAACAGAACAATCAGAAATGCAAATATTTCTCAATGTATAGCGGGTACAAATCATGTGCATGTCTGATTCCTGATTTATTATTCTTTCTACTAATTTACAATAGGCTTATGACTACTTCGTTATTTAAATCAAGCCTTTCAGCTATAGAACAATTTTTATTATATGTGCTTTATCTCCCAAAACAGTCACTTCTATATTCATGTCAAAGGCTGCGTCAATTTAATTTTTACAAATCATAAAAAAAATGACGACACACCGGAAAAATACTCGGCTTCGTATAGCAATCCAAATATACCTAACTCCACCTTTAATCTTCTATATTTTCAGCAATCACATCAGACCAAAAATGGAGATTTACTACCATATTTGGGCTGGTGTTGCCCAATCTTCTCTTTCAACCTTTGATATTGCGCAAACAAGTTAGTGCAGACTTGTAGGTGATGAATTATTTTGTATATTACTAACTTTTTCCAAAGTTGCAAACCTTTATTATTATTATTATTATCATTATTATTGCTATTTCCCGAGAAAATGTTCTGACGAGCTACACTCCTTCGTCCGATCAGTTAAGATATTTGCAGCTAGGAAGCGCTAAGCCATATAGACAAAGGTGAATTCGCATTTCGTTCGCATTCAACTGGTAAGAACGAAGGTGAAGAGCTCCCTTCCAAGGCTCGCTGTTTTATAGAACAGATTGCCTGAGGATGTTTCCTCAGATTACTACGATCTTAAACTATTGAAGTATAATGATTTTATCTATCATAATTCTTACGTACAAAAACAAAAACATTAATTAACGCTTCAACACAAATCGGGCGACTCTTGTATTCGCTGAAAAATAGTGTAAACAAAATAAAAACTCAATGACAATGTATGTTCCAGCAATAAACTAAGATATGGCAGGAGTATTTTTCTAGTCGAAAGGGAGAAGTTATCAGAGTTGATCGAGTATCGTTTTCGCTTCCATTTGATTGAACTCTACGCAATATAAATGAACGCTGAATATAGAAGAATAATATATATTCACATAAAACCTATTGGTTAAATTGTATTCTGTCTCTAGATTTCAAAAGCGATGGCACAAGGGACTTTGTTCAGTTTCATACATTAAAAGGACTCCATCGATGATATTTTATACATTGGTGAAATTATATACATGCTGGGCCATAGGATGAACACACACACACACACACGCATATATATATATATATATATATATATATATATATATGTGTGTGTGTGTGTGTGTGTGTGTGTGTGTGTGTATAGAGAGAGAGAGAGTGAGAGAGAAAGAGAGAGAGAGAGCAACTGGTCTAGAAGGAGGCCAACTCTCAATTCAAACCCTGCGGAAGGTCGTTGGGGAACTTGTGGCACGTAGGACACCAGGGATCTGTATTCGGCACTTTAAAAAGTGTGGATGATTATGCACAAAGCCTTCACGACTATAATAAAATCGCATGCGTCTGGCTGTCGGTTCCTTATATATATAACAGGGTTTTATTTATTTATCCCATATATTTGAAACACTTAAAAGTTATAGTTAGTGGGTACGCAATATTTTAGTAGAGGCTCCGTTTATTTAAAACAGTATTTTATTTTGTTTAACAGCATGAATATTTTGGAGATTTTATTACACAAATCTGTATATGCATATATACAAGTGTACCAAATATCGAAAATAACATAAATCTATACAACAAAATGCAAAGAGAAACAAAAAGGAATGTATTTACATATAATATGGGGATACTCCTGAGGCCAAAAAAGCCGGATTCATCTATATCCCAGACGAGGACTTATTCCACAAACGAAAAACTGCGAATCTTGGGTTTTCCAAACTTTAGAACTGCGAGTTGGCGTATTTTTCTATACATGGGAAATATATATTACTGATGTAAAACGGCACAATGAACTTGTAAGCTGGTGGAGAGTTAGTTTATTACCTCAGCCCGGGCCATGGGAGGCGTGTCTAAAGAAAGTAATCTTTTCCTATGGCTGCTGTAAACGAACTGATATTGAGTGCCGCTTTCGTCCCCGTGCTGAGTGTGTGTATATCAATCATTTCCCTTGTACGCTGTAAAATGCTGGCTCTCGGTTGTTCATGATGCTGTCTTTACGCCTTAATTTTGGCTTCTGCGCTCTCACTTTTCTATTTTCTTCAACCAATTCATATTAGAGTAACTAATTAGGTATCCTATCATCATTTATGTTGGTCCTATGGCAACCATATAGTAACCAATGCTTAAATACCAAAGTCTATATACTGATAGACTAAATAGTTTAGAATTTATTAACGTCACATAAATTTCCAACCGGATACCTAATATAAAACTTTTTTTCGTGTGTCTACAACAACTGACCCATCTTTCACATGCAGACAAAAAAGTGGTCACAATACTATATATATATATATATATATATATATATATATATATATATATATAATGATAATAGCAACAATTGCAATATGAGCATTGGTAAAAAAATGTATCTAAAGACATTAGGTTTATAATACCCAGGAATTCACACAGAGATCTCTTCAAAAATGCATGGCACAGTAGATAAAGGTGTTACATCCACCTACAGGACACAAAGTGTGTGAGTTCAATATCTGTTTAAAGCGGTGGAGAACATGGAGAGGGGAATTAACAGGAGATAACTGATGACTGACATCCATTAGACATGGCACGTGGAACTAGAACAGGCCACGCCAGTGAGCGAAACAAAGGGTTCACTTCGACATTCTAACCAGCTGAAGAATATATATATATATATATATATATATATATATATATATATATATATATATATATACACACGATGATTGACAATACTTTGCAGAAGACGGCAATCTATTCACATCACTTCAGCTTTTTGCAATTTTCTTTAAGATGTATATTATTTCCCTCATTTATATTTCTCTATGTTATATATGTTGGAAGTACGCCTGTGAATAATCAATTGACGTTTGAGACTTCCAAACTTTGTTGCAAACTCGCACATATGACTTGCAGTTTTCTGGTAGGCTCGCATTCACCGGTGTTTGCACAATAACTCTCATATAAGTGGCTAACCAGCTGCTGAGAGGCTGACTTCCATAAACACTGCTAGTGTTTTGGTACCCTCATAGCTCTGGGACAGATTCATTTTTCTTGCTTTCTAATGGTGCGATTTTTCTGCCAATGATCAATTCTGCTCAATATATATATATATATATATATATATATATATATATATATATATATATATATATATATTGTCTACTCAGGAAGCAAGAATGACCATTTTGTCGTGATTTGTCCAGTTACTGTTGAATCCTGGAAATGATTTATATGCATTTCCACAGATATAGAATATAGAATGTAGGATATTCCATCTGCCTCATTTCTTTCTGGATTTTGAAAGGATCATGGTCACAATGACCCTGCATATACCTTGGTAGGTCAGATCAACTTTTGCAGAGCTTCCCTTACTCTTTCAATGTCAAATGTTTGTTGTCAAGGAATATCTCATAGGAATGGTTTGTCAGCACGGATCAGGCATATGTTTGACAGACAGACTCGCCTACACTCTGTGACATATCTGGATCGATATTATCGCCTTTTCGCTGCTCCCTTTATATCCCAGATATTTGCATTGTCTTTGAAGCAAGGCGATTTGCTATGCACCATTTTTCTGCATCTAATTCTGTTACACGCCACCATTTCGCAAAAGGGATTGTCAAATTTACATCGTGAAACCCTGACACAATTTCTCAGCCATATTTTCTGTCTTTTGCCTTGGGCAGCATCCAATAAACAGTTAACAAACAGTAGGTGGTTAGGAAGGCTGTCGTCCCCACCATATTAGGTAACCCACTCAACGAATTCAATGTCGGTGTATGTGCTGATCGCATTCATTTTCGGCAAGATTTTTCTTCCATGTGTGTGGTTTATCCACGGGATTCCTAGAATTGATCTTAAGCAACGTTGATAAAAATGCTCGAATACTTCTTTCATATTTCTCCGACTCACCACTCATAATTAGTTGATGTGACATATTAGCACACATGTGTTTCACGACGAAAAGGTGACTTTTACGGAAAATTCTGCGACCATACACAGTTTTTCAAGCAAGAATTAATTCCTTGTTTCTGGTTGTTTTTAAGCGTGAAGAACTGTCATCGTCAAGTGAATAGAAGCGATTGTGCTGCCCGAATAAGCAAATATGGAAACGACATTCAATTTCTTATCATCGACAAAAACTACGTAACGTTGGCTGTAACATTACGACTGTTTTTCCTAAAATGATCGTCAGGTCATTGCATGATTCCGATACACTAAAAACGAAGCATTGCATAACAGCTTCTGTATTTGAGGCAAAGATTGAATTAGAACAATTAAATCCCTATTCATCCATTGTCTCTCTTTTTTATGTCTGTCTTTATCTCTATATCTATCTCCATAGATATAGACACACACATATATGTGTGTGTGTTCGGATATATATATATATATATATATATATATATATATATATATATATATATATATATATATATATATATATATATAGATAGATATTTACAATTGGAATTAAGATAACTTTAGTTCGTTTTCATATACGAATTTTATTTTTAAAATTGGCAGAATTTTAAACTGTTTAGAATAACAGTTTTTTGGTAGGATACTCTTACCACACGACAAACTGATACCTTAGACAGGCTGAAATATCCTGCGAATTTTAAAACTAAAATTCGTTGAAGAAAATTGTCATTAACTAAAGGTATCCTAATTCCAATAGTAAAGAAAATTTTCTCTGTTTAATGAAAATGAATTTTAATTTTAACATATTTCAAATTATATGTTGTGTTAATATGACTCGCCTGGATTATACCAACGGATTATATATATATATATATATATATATATATATATATATATATATATATATATATATATATATTATAGAATATCATATTAGTATCATATGTTTTTACATATGTTCTTATGCAATATCCTATAATAAAGGATAATCCTCTACTATTGTATTTAGCGCTGTGTTTAAATTAATTTTATGAACGTATGAATTTATATGTCATTCGTTCTCATTTATGTATGCATGTATATATATATATATATATATATATATATATATATATATATATTTATATATATATTCTCATTTTATATAAACGATATGTTTATTTACTTTCGTCTACGATATTCGACATTTATTAGAAGAATATGTTCTCCCTGCTTTATTTTCTTTAATGACATTTCTCGAATATTCAGACGATATAAATTTATATATTTATTTAATCTACTTTTAAAAGTGATAAAATATATCAGATTAATAGTCTAGAAGATCGATATATTTTTTCAGTTTTAAACGACAAATGGATATTCATCCTTCTTTTAATTATGGAAATTAATTATTTTACGATATCAAATTAAAAGACAAATTAAAAATGTACTTCTTCGATTTTAATTAATAGAAAGAAGTAAAAGTATTGTTCCGCTGGATATCAGGGTTATCACATTGCAATAGGTTGAATAATCAATATATTTTTATTTCACCTTTATTACAAAATACAGTCCAAATATATGCCCATCAAATCATGGGGGCATATTAAATTAGTTGAATTAAAATTAATGTAATATGAATTATCTAGGTTAGTTGTGTTATGTATAAATAAATTAATTTAATAATTTTTATCATAATATATGAAGAACATTTATTAATTTGCGCAGACGTTATATTTGGAATATTATATGTTTGCTTATATACGTGCATTGATATCCGAATCTGTTATGAAAACAAATACTGAATTTGCTTTTCAAATTGACGTAAACATAGAGAAACGGGCCTAGTTGAACAGCCTCTTGTCTAATATTAATGGAATTTGACACTGCAGTCGGCAAGGATTAACGTTACAATAATCGCCAAAATTGATTGATGTGTTCTATATCGTTTAAGCTGTATCACGGGAACATTCATACATAAATGAAAGATTAAAGATTTAGTGTATATATATATATATATATATATATATATATATATATGTGTGTGTGTGTGTGTGTGTGTGTGTGTGTGTGTGTGTGTGTGTGTGAATAGAGAGATTAGTTAATAAAACAATCTTGTGTATATTTACACATTCCTTCCAGGCTTCGTCCGCTCACTATCGATTAGAAAATTAAGATAAAATCACTATTTGAAAGCTTTTTAAAAAAATTAAATTAATTTTTCATTCATAAATTGGAGTGTTAAAGTTAACGAAAGTTTTACAAATAGATACAAAGATGTTGAAGGTCAAGTAAAATGCAAATTTCAAGCACTTTTCTACACAATATAAGATGATATTCCTAAACACAATTATTTACATATGAAAATGAAAACAATCCTCGAATAAAAGAACAGTAAAGAATGACAGATTATTCCAGAAATAAACGTTTATAAAATCAGTATGCAAATTAGTTAAACGTGAAGAGTGATATTGCCTAGAAGTAGATACTATGTAATACAGATATTGAGCATTAAGTGCAAAAAATTCCGCCTTTGAGGGGCTGTACACATTCGGATACTTACCTGCGCCAGGGCTCTGTGGTATGATGACTACGACTAGCTTGGACGAGCTATGACAAGCTTAGACCAGCTCTGACCAACTAAGACTAGCTTAGACCAGCGTCCCGAGTGAAAACACTCGGATCCCCACGTAAAAACTGACCTTGTGTCACAACCTAACTCAGGGCGCTAAGTAAATATCTACTTACCTGTCCCAGGGCTCCGCTCCTGTGCTGGTGGTATCATGGCTACGACGAGCTTGGACCAGATATGACTAGCTTAAGCCAGCTTAGACCAGCGACCTGAGTGAAAACACTCAGGTCCCCACGTTAAAAACTGACCATGTGCCGACGGTTGCGTGGGCAGATGATAATTTTTGTCCTTGTCCCGGGCATACGCGGTCGCATCCCCAGCTAAAAAAGATCTTGTGTCACGTCTCATCTTAGTGAAAGGAAGGATTTTATACAGCGTAAACATTCCTCCTTTAAGGATTTCTCACGCATGGCTTATCATCTCTCAGCTGCCTCTCTCTATTTGGGGCGAGTGCGGTTAGGGGCTTCTCTGTCAGAGGACGCAGTTTCAACAGAAAATTATACTGAGAGGGGCCCAACCCTGTGGAAGAGATGCCCGATGTCATGCCCTATCATGGCACCTTTGACGGGGATCAGTTCTCGCACCGAAGCCAACGCAACTGACGGTTGCTGTGGCTGCGGGCAATTATTGTTCCATGCCCGTGTTTACACGCTCAGATCCCCACTTTAAAAAAGATCTTGTGACACATCTTATCCTAGTGGCGGGAACGAGTGCATACCGCGTATAATTTTCCTCCTTGGAGGAATTTCTAAAGCATAGCTTATCATCGTTCAGTTTCGTCTCACTCTTTGGGCAGAGTGCGCTAATGGCTTCACTCTCAAAGACAGAGTAACAACTGAGAAATTTATACTGAGAGGTGCCCAGCCGTGGGGAAGAGCGGCTCGTGGGCGCGCCCTTTGATGGCACCAGATAGAGGAAAGGGTGCTCGATCCGACGCCAGCGCAACCAACGATTGCTGGTGCTGTGGGCAATTTTTGTCCCTTGAACGGGTACACGCGGTCGGGTTCCTACTTTAAAAAAGACCTCATATCACATATACTCCTAGTGGGCGGAGCGAGTAAATACCGCGTATAAATTCCTCCTTGGACGAGTTTCTAGCGCAATATATAACATCTCCCAGTTGCGTCTCTGTCTTTGCGCAGAGTCCACTCAGGGGATACTCTGAAAAAGGAAAAAGTGGCAACAGAGAGAGAAAGATCGGGTCTGTGGGCGAATATTGTCCCTTGCCCGAGTATAAACGCTGGAGTCCCCACTTTAAAAAGACATTGTGTGATATCTCGTCTCAGTGGCGAGATAGAGTAAATACCGCGTATAAATTCCTCCTTGGAGGTGTTTCTCACGCATTACTTATCATCTGACAGTTGCATCACTGTCTTTTCTCAGCTGCCCCTCTGTCAAACAGAGGGGCAACTGAGAAAATTATACTGAGAGGTGCCTAGCCCTGGCGAACAGCCGACCGATGACGCGCCTTCTCATGTCACCAGAGAGAGGGTTCGGTGCTCGCACCGATGCCAGCGTAACCGACGGGGGCTGTCGGAAATTTTTGTTCCTTGCTGGGGTGTATGCGCTCGGGTTTGACAAGTATCTTGTGTCAAATCTCGTCCTAGTGTAGATACCGCGTATAAATTCCACCTTGGAGGAGTTCCTGGCGCATTACTTATTATTTCAGTCTCTGACTTTGGGCAGTGTGCGCTCAGTATCTACTCTGTCAAATAGAGTTGGCCAGCCCTGGCGAACAGCTGCCCAAGGCCGCGCCCGCTTTTCACCAGAGAGAGGGATCAGCGCTCGCACCGCGGCCAGCGCAACCGACGATTACGGGGTCTGTGGACAACTTTTCTTTTCCTTTCTCCGGGTGTACGCGCTCGGTTCACCACTTCAGAAAGTCTTTTTGTCACATCTCTTTCTAGTGGGGGAACTAGTAAATACCGCATGTACTTTCCTCTCGTTGAGTTTCTAACGCACTACTTATCTTCTCTGTTGCGTCTCTGTTTTGCTGCAGAATGCGCTCAGCGGCTACTCTGTCAAAGACAGAGTGGCAACTGTGGGAAATAATAGTGAGAAATGCCCAGCCCAGGTGAAGAATTGCCCGAGGCCGCACCATCTTATTGAACCGGAAAGTGGGATCGGGGCTCGCACCGATGCCAGCGCAACTGACGGTTGCGGTGACTGTGCTCAATGTTTGTTCCTTCCCCGGGTGTTCGCGCTCGTGTCTTCACATGAAAAAAGACCTTGTATCACATCTCGTCTCAGTGGGGAGGCAGAACAAATACCGCCCGCATGTAAATTACTTTAATGTAGTACTGTTTTTTGTTTTTTTTAATTTCAGATTTTGTGAGATTATTGAGCTCCAATTTTGTATTTATTCATATAGATTCCATATTGTATGTTTTACTTGCTATTATGATTCTCTAGTTCTTCAAATATTGAATGTATAACTAATTCTAATTTCTATTTTCCCATCTTTACAATATGTAAATTTTATCTTATAAATTGTTCCCTGTTCTGTCACCCCTGAAAGAAAAATAATGTTTCTTTACCGAAAATTAGGATCTACTTACATTAAATCGTCTTTAAGTAGAATTATTGTAGCAGCAGTAGAATTATTGTTGAACTTTGTAAGGTAATTTTAAACATTAATTAAATACTTAAATGCAGTGATCAATTTTGAGTTATTCTATAGTTTATTGATGCCTATCCAATCTACTCCTCCCTAGCTATTGTGATGATGGCCAAACCAAGTATCCTCCACAGGAGCTAACTTAAATTCCGCCCCATAGGACAGCTTTTAGCATAACAATTTAATCTAACTGTAATTTTGGATACCAAAAGGAAATAAGCATTACATCGCTTGAACCATGAAAGCGACGATAATGTCGAGTATAATATATTAATATATATATAATCTAACTTCGCATAATCTGGCAACCGTGAAAACACAACGAAAATTGTTCCATACGCCTAAATTTTCTAGGGCTTTTAAATGAGCTATGAATAATTGAAATCTGACCAATGGGAGCGGAGGAGTTGCTTAGACACACACACGCACATACACTGAACTTTATATAAAATATTATGTGCACTGATGTTCGAATGTTTATCTGTTTCTGTATACGCTTCTCCTCTCAGTTTTTCCTTTATTTTTTATTTTCTGTAGCCAATTTTTGTTGAAAACAGATTTCGAAATTTTTCTCCATTTTCTACACTTTATTTTCATTCCATTTTATTTAATAATATTTTATTATTATATATTCCATTTTTCCTCCTCATTTTTTTTCATCACATTTTATATATCACAGCTCATCATTTTACACTTGACAACTTGATCCGTCACTTTTTCCGACAACTTCCTACATGCGAGACATCTTTCCCCTAATCAAGCTATAATGATCTTCATCTGTGTTTATAATCTCACTCCCACACGGCACACGCTAGTAATATTAGACCTGCCTAACGCTTTTACACATATCAAAGCTTATTTTCATAAAAAAGTTTTACACGTCGAAGAATCAAACGGATTTTTGTTAACTGTACGATTACCAAAGGAAAATATACCATCTACATAAACATCTGTCTTGAGTAATTTCCATTTCTTTGTTTATTCCTCGGTCAGTTGATGAAGATCACATGCGTGTCCGAAAATTTCGGACTTAAAACCTTTCTCTCCGTACTTCATTTCAGACATATGACTAACCATTATTATTTAATAAATGTTTATCGTAGTCATTATACTGGTGACCTTTAGTTTGTCCTTGTTTATTAACTAACATATCTATTTTACATACTATAAGAAGAATCATATGTGGACTCTTTCTTCTAAGTATATATATATAGAAAAGAGAGAGGAAGCACGGTGGGGTAATGGATAGCGGCTTGGATTGAGGAATCGGAGAGCCGAGTTCGAATTCCTGTCGAATTCATTACTTTCACTTACGTTTTAGAAAGTTTTGATCCTCTTCTCCCTCCAGCTATGGGTAAAATAGCAAGACAGACTGGGTTCTATAGCCTTTGATGGCAACTGGTCTAGGAGAAGGACAGCTCTGAATTCAAAACCTGGGGAGGGTCGTTTGGGGATTTTGTGGTACGTAGTGCACCATGTCTCTGTATTCGGCCCTTCAAAAAGTGTGGATGGTCCTGCACGAAACCTTCACCACTATATTGAAATCTCATGTGCTGTTGTTGGGCTGTCGGTTTCCTAGGAACTGATCTGCTTGACCCTCATACGTCGAATTCGACAAAGCAGGATGAAATCTTGCGCATGACAATACAATACTATCAGATTATAATACACAAACACGTAGACATATTTAGATATATAAAAACACAAAAGAAACAGGAGATAGATATACACGACCCTAAAAAAAAAATACAAACATATACATACAATGAAACGTATATATAAGCGTTCATACACATATACATTAAAAAAAACACACACATACACACACATACAAAGATTCAAGTTTGAAAGTGTTAGTAAACGAATCCAAAGAGATTATTAAAATATTATTCACATGGACAAAGATAAAAAAATGGTTCAATGGATAAAATTCAAGAGGAATAGAATAGAAAAATCAATATTTGGCAATGAAAACGAAAAGAAAAAAAAAAGACAATAGAATATATAGAAATGTGTGTGTGTATTATATTTTGATTGTGTATGTACGGTCTTTTGCAAGATTTCATCCTCCCCTGCCATTATCACCACGTCAAATGTTTGTAAGTTGTAACGAAGTTTTATATCCCATTAGATTAATGTTTATTCTGAGATTTTTGGACTATCAATTAAAACAAAATAAATTATGAAATATTTGTATTTTTCCGTCAGTTTCGTCTTTAAAAATGTTATTATATTTAAAAACTTAATTCAGATTAAATTCAAAATCAGTAGTTTTAATTTTATAGTAAAATTTAATATTAAATACTTAGAATGATTTCTATTTTAGTCTAACCCTAACATTATGGCATTAATTATTATAACTAAGATTCTTTGTCAATTTTTTTAAATTCTCATATACTTGTATTTTGATTGGCCATTGCAACTTATGTAACAGCGTTTCCCCTATCGTGGAGCGTTTGTTCGATTTGAACCTATCAAATCTGTTATTCTATATTTAACACCATCACTTGACAAGACACCAGAAGTATTGAAACAAAATGGCTATTCTTGTAGTGATTTTATAATCATGGATAGAATCAATTATATATATATATATATATATATATATATATATGTACATGTACATAGATATATACATATATATATGTACATATATATATATATATATATGTATATATATATATATATATATATATATATATATATATACATAGATATATATATATACATAGATATATTTATATGTACATAGATATATATATATACATAGATATATATATATATACATAGAAATATATATACATATATATATACATAGATATATATATATACATAGATATATATATATATACATAAATATATATATATATATATATATATATATATATATATATATATATATATATATATATATATATATATATGCATAGATATATATATATGCATATGCATATATATATGCATAGATATATATATATGCATATATATATGCATAGATATATATATATGCATATATATATATATATATATATATAGATATATATATATATATACATAGATATATATATATATACATATATATATATACATATATATATATATATATATATATATATATACATACACACATATACACATATATATATATATATATATATATATATATATATATATATATATATATACTAGATATATATATATATATAAGACTCGTGGCCTGAGGACTGCATCTAGCATGAAGCAGACTGTCGCCTGTGTTGACTTCTATGTTCACTTTTATATTTACACACGCTCTATCTCTGATATTGAGCACTTTGGCCCATAAATATTAAGACTATATTTCTTCATATATATATATATATATATATATATATATATATATATATATATATATATATATATACACGGAGTTGGCTTTTACACTTGTATATACGGTATCTACTGTGCATATTGTGTGTATTTTCAATATTATTATTATTATTTCAAATAATTGTTTGCTTAACTGGGTAGACATATCTGAAAACGTGTATTTGTGCATAATACTTCCCCCCTTTTTTTCCTTTAAAGTTCGTTCAAAATTGATCGTACTATGCCCATACATCTTTTATATCTTTTGATTCCCAAATGTGGAAAATGTTATCTGAAATACGCAATGTATATCAAAATTGTAAGCGCGGGTTCTGTTTGTCAGTTGTTCATTTCTTTTTCATCTCTCTTCTTACTTATCTAAGATGATGCCGTAGGCTTCTATCTTGTAAAACCCCAAATGAAGCAGAAAATCAGCAACGTTTTTCGAAAGATTTCTTATCAGATGTCTGATAAAATTGTTTTGCCAAATATATATCTTTTCATTATCCCTTCTAATCGTGCAACGATATATTTTTCACTCCCTACTTCAGTCATGTTTTTCAACATTTTACCCTAAGCAATGCAAAAAAGCGGCAAGAAGTTACTGACTATGGCGGAATATACGGAAAAGAAAACAATATTAGGGCGAGAGAAAATTTCATGTTAAAGAATTCAATTTTACTTAAAAATATAAAGTAATTATTTAGGCGAAAATGTGTAAAAAGCCGTAAGATTTAAAACTTCCAAGGTAGATTTCCATTTAGTTCTCTGTAGCATATCATATTCATTAACAAAACGGCTCTGCTTACAACCTGAGATTTAAAAAAAAATACTATAACGATTATGACAAAATAAGATCGATAGAGTTAATTTTAAAAAAAACATTTCACCAAAACAAGGCTGCCAAGACATTAAGATGCAAATGGTTACACAGCGTCAGAATATGAAGATAAGAAAATATTATTAATGGACGAAAACAATACATGAATTAAGAAAATAGAAAGTAAGATATTAAGAGTCCATATACCGAAAGTGTGTTGTACATTCGAAGAATGTCAGAGAAGAAACTGTTACCATAGAAATTACGATAAAGTCTCATCATTCCAGCTATAAAATGATAGGACCTTGCGGTCAATCTATTACTGAGCTTAAACTCATAAAGTGTATGTACCAAAGAGAAAAGCTCACGAGAACGATTACCATGAAAATATTTATAAAAATAGGGCAACGATAAACTTTGGTACGGCGTTCGGAATGTGACAGCCTGAAAGAGACGCAGTGGGTTGCTATCATAGTGAATTGTATGATCAGGTTGTTCTAACGTCATGTGAATTTCGATCATTTTTATTTATTTTGCGGCTAGTGCAAAGTTGAACTAACCAATAAACATTTACAATTATTTTAGATTTTGCCTTTTTGAAATATAGTATATAGTGAATTGAATTTATAATTATATCATTTGATTCCGTTACAATAAAGGAAAATTTAACAATAGCAATTGACAGAAAATACTTTTTTTTAATGCCAAAAATAGTCATATTTTGTATTTATTTAATATTATCCCAGCAGTACCGCATTCTTCTTCCACAGTTTATATTAAATAATAAAATGTTAATGTTTCACTGTCTGCATATAAGTACGCCATTACTGCCCTTAATCATCGATTTACATAATCCTGTTGTTTTTCTGTCTGTATCAATCTCTCTGTAATCACTCCCAATCTTTTTTGTCCAGCTCTTCTTTCTCACACTCTTTACGTTTTTTATAACTTGTCCCTTTATCCTGGCTCTTATTAGCAGAACTAACTCTACTTTCAAAATCATTCTTTTATACTTTCCACATACTGCTGCCGCCTAATATCGTCTGCATCGCTGCTGCTTCCGCCATTGTTTTTCGCTGTCCTGTAGAAACGATAGATTGGTTGTTTCGATTTGGTAAAGTCTGCACGCAGACGGTCGACACGCATGCCAATTGATTATGCAAATGGCTTCTGAGCGGAAACATATCGCAGCCATACTTAGCCAATTCCAAGCACGATCTTGGCAGAGAAATCCCAGGCATAAGTCTTTGCTCAAATTCTCCAATGTCAGATTGTAGTCAGATTTTACATTTAACTGGTCGCCAAAACAATTCACTCCTCTTCCATTTTAGCAATCGTAGCTGTTTGCCGAGAAAAGCAGTTCGTTCTTACTATATAGCTAGCTTGTCACCAAAACTATAAGATTTAACAGAGCCGTTCTTTATCGTTGTGTTTTTTAACTAAAGTGAGAGAATGCATAAGAAAGACAGAGTCATGTATATTTTGAGGAATCATAATATGGATAATTAGTTTTAAGCCGTGATAATTCCATGGTATTCCGATTTTATTATTCTGATGAGCCTTAATTCTTAATTAAATGATTGATAAGCTCATGGCGAATTCTACGACAATAAAATATCCGTAAAATGTCCACTTTAAATATTTGAGCTTAATAACGTTAACAAACATATCCCCTAAATAATCATAAATATGAATACTGGTCGTTAATTGAAGAAGTAAGGGGGTACAAATGAAAAGATTTGAAATTGAATTTTTTTTTTTCCATTTAAGTAAAACAGCCGTTGCATACTTCTATTTTCCTTCCTTCTTTTTCTTTCTTTCTTTCTTTTTTCCACTGGTAATCGTGTCTTTAGCACTCTTTCCGCGCGATCAAAACGGAATAGTCCAATACTTCTGAGAATTAGGAGGACATAATGGTCGCGTGAACTTTCAAATTAAGGGACCAGGACACTTATAATAGGATAATAAGAAGAAGCTAATGACGATGTTGTTTTCATTAATCTTATTAGCACTGTCTTTGACTTTAATTATTTTTCTACACATATATCAGTGTCTAGAATATTGATATACAGTTTGTTTGTTTTTTGTTTTGTTTTTTATCTGAACCCATATGTGCCAGAAACATCTTTCTTCCGGTTTCTTCTTAAAATGAGTGAAGCGAACTGACAGATGAGTTTGCGATTTCTTTCATTAAATATAGATGCAAGTTAAGCCAGTGTCGTCAAATCTCTTACCAGAGGCTTGTTGAACACCTCAGGCGGAAGAATCTCCTAAGTGATAAACAATATGGATTTATTCTGCTATCTTATGTATTAACTCACAGAATTAGCGAGTGACTAGATAGTAAATACAAGATTAGGAACATTTCTCTGGATATATTCAATGCCATTGACAATTTCTGTCATCGAGAGTTGCTACATAAACTCTACAGCTATGGAATTCTCAGGAAGAGCTTTCTAAATTATTAACACCTTCCTAACAATCAGGTCTCCGAAAGTCGTTCTTAATGGCCAGTCACCGGAAGCAATTAAGTTCAGTGCCGGCGACCCATCTTGTTATCTCCTGGGCTCTAGTCTGTTTTCACTCTGTATTAATGATCTGCCTAAGAACATACACCGATCATTTGTGTTTATCTATGCGGATGATACAACAGTTTATAGGTACATCCTCAATAACTCAACCTAGCAGCTCTTCCCTTATCTGACATAGCCTCGGTGTCTCAATCCAGAAAGGACTGGATTGTAAAATTAATTGCGGCCAATGCAAAACTATTAACGTACCACCGTCGCTGAGAAGACCATGAGCTTTCACCTACCGTGACGAATGGTAGTTCTCTCAGGAAGTATCCTTGTTTTGAACGTCTGTTGGGACACATATAGGTCTAGAACTCAGTTTGAACTTATATATCCGATCTCCTGTTATACTCTATCGTTACAATCAGACCAGAAATGGATTATTGTTGGCATATCTGTAATAGAGCTACCCAGTCTTTGCTTGCCCCTCTTTTTAAAGTTTAATGCATCTACGCCTACTTAATTATTTCCCTACCTACCATTTATTTCCCCCCTAAACAAAAAGTTGTGAGCCTTTTGTTCTATTGCTAATTCCATGACGTGTCTTGCCGAGTTACATTCTGTAGTCTCACCCATTGCATTTACAACTGAACCCGCCATGTCAAGTACACCAGTGAACCATCCCCATTTCCCTCGTATTCCAATAGTAAGAATTAAATTCCACTCGACTAGCTTCTTCACCATAACAACTCTTTCTGACATAGACTCACGGCAAGATGTGTTTCGAATTAATACAATCTTGAGTCTTGGTTTAACATTTGTAATTCCTGCATAGTCCCATGAACAACACCCCTGTCCGTTATTACGCTTGTAGAAAACCAAAGAGTAACTCTCTATCTTGACTGACTCTTGGGTCTTAAAATTGGTGGACATTACTATATATAAGAAAAAATCTAAACAGTCAGCTCTGGTTACAATAACGGTGGAGTCATGGATAGCAACTCGGAGTGAGGAATCAGCGAGCCGAGTTCGAATTCCAGTCGAACCCATTACTTTCACTTACGTGCTAATACCATTAGGAAAGTTATCAATCCTCTTCTTCTCCCTATATCTATAGGTTAATAGCAGAACAGATCAAGTTCTATAGCCTTGAATGTCAACTGGTCTACCGCAGAAAGAAATGGCAACCTACTGCGTGAAAAAATCTTCCTCGTCAGTTATGCATCGAAAGATACATGATCGCCTAAGCGTGTATCACGCACGGCATATTATATTATTATATTGATACACTGATTTCCCAGATAATAGATTTGCATTTAGATCTCTATTTTTTAAAGTAGAAATGGATAGATATAACTATAAATAATATACTGTTTTTTCTCTCACACTTCTCAATGATGGAACTCTCTTCCGGCCTCTTGCTTTCCAGTCTCATTTCATCTTCATAAACTTAAATTTAAAATCAATCGTTATCTTTTGCCTTCTTTCACTGTTCTTTATTCTTGCGAATGTTTTTCGTTGTCTCATGTTCTTTCAAACTCCATTAAATGATTGTAAAAAATATATAATTAATTTCTATTTATTTTTCAATAGATACGACACGTGACAGCATAATTAAATTTTCATTTGTGTATTTCTTTATGGATACGACAAGAGAAAGATGAAAATAGCTTCAATAAATTGAAACATAATAAACGGATAGTTGAAATTAATAATGTAATATAAATATTTTTGTAGTCATGGTGATGGAATTGATCATTGATCTAGTGGAATATACAATAGTTGATAGAGCTTGCTTTATTTATTTGAATGTGGAATACAGAGAAATATTAGTTGCTCACAATGTAAAATAAATGAGGAATAAAATAACTTCCTTAAAGGTCTCTTCAAAGTAGTCTTATTTTAAAGTGTCCGACAAATCAGTTATATCCCCAAAACATACCCTAGAACATGGAAAGCAGTAACATCGAATACCCTACGATCAGTTATGACCCTCTTTACAGCTTATTATTTCCTTTATATCTATTCTGTTTCCAAAGACATATAATCCTAACGTATACTTAAATCACGTTACCAGATGACGGCATTAACTTCATTTAAAAATATGTATAACTGATGTGATCTTTGACCTCATCACCCACATTTTTTTTTTATTTTTGACCAGACCTATTATACACGTGAATAAGAAATGTCTATATTGACCGGGAATTTTTGTTTGCTCAAATGATGTTTAACATAAACTGAAACGAATATATAGTAAGGGATGTTAGGGAAGAACACATATAATTTGTTAAATGATTTTAAATATAGAAAACAATTATGGCATTTGAAAATATTATATCTAAATTTTAGATTAATATAAATATGAGACAATGTATCTAAATACATTATTAGTCAAAGCGCATATATTAACAGAGAGACAAGGTTACAATTAAAACAATGAACTTTAAAGCATTCAGGAGTTAATTTACTCCTAAGAATTTGTTGTTTATAAATTAATGATATACTTTATGAAATTAAGTTTCAATTGTCACAGATAACGTTTGTTCTGCGAATTAGAACTGGATTTAGTTATATTTGATATCATTCCTTGTTCAAAAACAAGAACAAATATGGAACAGCTGCAGGTCATTAACTCAAAGACAAAATCAGCATAAAAAGTGAAAATTACCTTTACGTGTGTTAAATTGATCTTGTTTTTTGAGTCAAGAATTGTTAATTTGCGAATTTCTTAGACTGTATATAATCATTTTAGAATGCACCACATCCACCGCAATAGAAACAATTTATTAAAAGAGATGTGTTTATCTGGAAGTTTTAACAATGAGAGCGATAAAATGTTTGTATATAAAATTTTAAAAGGAATATAAGTAAAGATAAGTTAAATTTAAACTTTAAATATGTACATTATTTACATTATTCGAACTATTGTCCTCACCTTTGTCGCTACATTTATTACAACGTTTCGGACGTTGTACGCTCCGGCCTTCTTCAGTTGGTTGGAATGTCGAACTGAACCCTTTATTTCGCTCACTGGGGTAGACTGTTCTAGTTCCACGTTCCATGTTTACCCCACATAGAACTAGGACAGTCTACCCCGGCGAACGAAATAAAGGGTTCAGTTCCACATTCAACCCAACTGAAGAAGACCGGGGCGTACAACGTCAGAAACGTTGTGATAAATATGGCATCAAGGATGAGGACAATAGTCGGAATAATGTAAATAGTATACATAATGCCTCATCTCAGAAATATAGACAGATATTAAATGACCTATAAAGAGTTGATATGCCGTTAAACAAATAAATAGGCCGAGGATGTGAAAGATTTTGACTCTCTATCAATTCCGAACTTTGTGGCTCTTAGTAATTTTTTTTTTCTTTCATATTTCTGAATTCCTAACTGTCCATCCATTTACAAAATCTCCTTATAGTTACCGTCAGTCTCTGTTGTTTCAATGGCTCTTGTGAGTGGCAGCATTTCTAAAAAAAGGAAATTTCTCTCATTATGTCTCCCCAAATTTCCAACTCTCTGTACTGATTAAAAGTAAGTGTTTTGTTGTTTTTTTGTTTATAAAACTTCTTCATTTCACACATGCTCCATCCATGATATTCTCAGCATCATTCTGTAGAACCACACATCTGTTGCCTAAAATCTCCTCTTCGTCTGTGAGGAAAATATTTACTTTCCTTTGACATAATTAATTTTGTTCTAACAAATTTAAATATTTCTTAGATATTTGAAAGTTAATTTTCGCTATTCCAGTGCGCCTTCTGATTTCGATTTCACTTTTTCCATCAACTGTAAAAACATATCTCAAATATTTAAATTTCTGCACTTGCTTCATTTTAACACGTCCAGTTTTTAATAAGCAGAAATATGATTCTACCAAACGGTAATAATAATGATCAAATGCCTAGTATATTTACAATGAATTTCAGACAATATCACTGGAAGAAAACAAACTACGTATCAATCCAAACATACGAACCACAATATATGAGAAGTCTTGTTTGAACAATCAGTAGAATATTGACAACATATCATCTGAGGATTCAACAAAATAAAGATGGAAGTGTTGGCGCCCAGCTACTGTTGCTTCTAATTTTATAGTTCTATCTTTAGCGAATATTTTTTGGCGAATTGGGTAACATTATCGTTATGATCGAAATCGTCTACTGGCAAAATATCAGTTTATTGAATCTGAATTTTGGTTGTTTTAACGCCAAATCTAATGTACTTTGGCTATATGAAGACAGGACAAGAGAAAAGCAATAACAAGGTAAAAACACACCTGAGATAGAAAAAAAAAATCGGCGCTGCTGAAATTTGGCCTAAGGACAGGAAATTGAGAAAGAGCGAAGACTTTCAGGAAACTGTTCCGCTCCAGGCGAAAATCATGTAATTCCCGGAAATGAAGACAAAAACCCAAGAAAGAAGGTCAATGAAAATCTAGAAAACAAAAGAAGCAATATTTAAAGCCCAACTGAAAATGGAGAACGTTTATTTTATTTGTCACATTTTTCCTGCGTTTCAGCGACAAGAAAATAAAAGCTCCTTTCCACCTTACTTTCTTTTTCTCTTCAAAATACCTTCATCACACAACGCACGAATTTTGCCCTTCGACCTATGCATTAAGCAAAAATTGAAATACACTTTTTTTCTTCAGGGACATGAGTAGCTTTTATATCTTGGTGCCGTGCTGACGTGCACACACAAAAATAAATGATGGTGTGGTATTAACTGTTCTAGAAGACACAGGCTAAAATAAAATATAAAAAGAAACGTATATATTTCATATACATTTTAGTCATGAATTATAAATATTTGTAGAAATATTATTTTCTGTGGCTTCTAATGACACGAAACGAGAAATCAACCAGATGATATCGGGTACTGTTTACATTGATTTTAACACAAATACTCTTGAAAGTGGTATGAATCACCGTGTTGTTCCCTTATAGGTTAAACATCAACAGTGCTATCTAGCTGAGGTTGGAAACCATTATAAGAGAAAGATAAATCTGAACTGAAAACTCAGTAAACTTAAGCGGAATAAAGACGATTAGACGCGGAATTCAGATACATCGTCTTTAAATGAAATACTCGAGTGATTTAAAAATAAACTATGGAACAGCGATTATCCAGAATTAAGCCCATAGCAGTGAGCATTGGATCCACGCAGGAATAAAGGATTGTGGCTCAGATTGAGGAATTGGAGTGCTTAGTTCCAATTCCAGTCGAATTCATTATATTCTCTTAAGTGCTAATAAATACACTTGGGAAATATATGAATCCATATCCTCTCCTTCACTACCAACTATAGGTAAATAGCAAAACATGGTTTTAAAGCCTTGGGTGTCAACCACTGTAGGAGAATGGAAAACTGTGAACTCAAAAAAGCTTAGTGAGATTTGGACGCCGTCAGGATATCTTCCCCGAGACACACCACTTCTTTCACGGTTTCAGTAGATGTAGTGCCTCTTAGACCATAATGAGTTACTGGACGAGTGATCGTGATTGGATTCACTGAAGATAGTTAGTTGCATGTATATTATCTAATACCACTGGTTCATGTCTTTTCAAAAGCAAAAGTTATATTCAGTGTATTATCTGAATATGTAATTTGTGTTTTCAAAACTGAATTTAGTGTCAGCTTTTACACTTAACAATACAAAACCTCAAATTATCTATATACGTAACGTAAAATATAACGGTTTATTTTATTAAATAAATTAATTAAATCTTTTGGTTCAATTCTTGATTATAATAAATCAGCGATAGAAGAAAATATCCGCATCATGAAATGTTACGCATTTTTATATCATGATTCGAACTTGGCAGTTTGAAATTGTTCCGCAAAATCATTAGAAATAATTTATGAGATTTAAGTTCCACTTGAACGGTTTCTTTCCACGAATCGCTACTTTAGGGACCCAACACCCATAAAATACAACCCCGATCATTAAAATTTTAACCTGATCGCTCTCTTTCCCCATATATCCTCACAACCTGTAGCGCTTACTTATTATTCCCTAACACTCTTGCTGGATTGGTTCTTGAGCCTTGAAGTGGGCGAACATTAGTGCAAAAACTGAAGAAACGTTTTCATTTTGCTGGAATTAAATTATGGACACGGTACACAAGAATTTAGACATTAAAATTATGACTCGATTCAAAAGCATTTTTTTTTTACGTTTAAACCTAAATGAATAAAATCTCTTGTTTGTTGGATTCAAAAAAAAATTGAAGCTGAACAACCAATCGTCAGCGGCAGTACGGTTAGCAATTGACACGCATGATCGATTCAGTCGATTGGAAATAGACCAGCCATTCCCATTCCATCTTCCCGTTTTTATTTCGCTTTTTATTTTCGTTTCTCGTAATGTTCTCGTGATCTGTGGGCGCTCCCAACAATATAACGCACGTAGCGATCACCAATCTTATTTTCTTGATAAAAATAAGTGATTTTCTGATCTACTGCTTTGTTCAAGCGTGTCAATTGCTCACTGTTGCATTGCCGAAAGTAGAATATCCACTTTCAATTTGCGATAAAATATTTAATAATTTTAGACCAGAAAACAAGAACTTTTATTCCCTAAATACATTCCAATTTAATTTGTAAATTAATAGTAATTTTTTTATTATTTATCGATTTTCGTTATATTGTTCGCTCCAAATAGAATATTTTTTATATTTTATAGATAAACATTTTATCTATAAAATTTTATTTTACATTTTATCTATGGCACATTTTTTTTCCATCCTTGGTCCTATTTTGTTCTCAACTTGCTACCTACGCTAATGACATAACCATTTCCTCCTGCCTCGGTAGGAATGCTGATAAGTCTGACTAGGTCGAAATGGCAGACGATGTCCAAAATGAGCTCAAGTTCTTCGTTAAATGGGGCAAAAGATGGATTTTTAATTTTAACGACTCCAAATCTAAACTTCTAACAATTAATCATCTGAAAGACACTTTTCTGCCTTCCATCAGCATGGCTGATGCTAACATCCACAAAAGTAAATCCCCGCGCCTCTTTGAGCTAACGTTTTCAGCTGACATGTAGTAGAAAGATTATATTGATTCCATTGTTCTGTCAGCTGCTATGAAAGTTAGTTCACTGTGCCGTGCAAGATAATCTTTCTCTCTAGAATCTATATTACATATCTATGTTTAAACTAAAGCCGATACATATAGCCCGCTTCCACATCTCTAGAGCTCTTTCATAAAATGCAACCGAGAATCCGTAATATTATATGTCCTGATCTGGTGGCTCAGTTTTAGTCACTTAACCACCGCCATAATGTAGTTTCTCTCCATTTCTATAAATAATTTCACGATAATTGTTCGGATCAACGCTTCGCTAGTTTACCTAGACTTTTTAAAATTCAAGTGTAGTAATAGACAGGTGTCGAGATATCATCAATTTACAGATTAGCCGGCGAGATATAGTCGTATGTTTTATGCTAACATTTTCTTTTCTTGCACTTCTCGCTTGTGAAACTTCCTTCTGACTCTATACATTCAAACCAACATTAATCTGAAAACATTTAACTGCAATGCCAATCGATATCTGCTCTCCTCCTGATTACTCTTTTCTCTTGCCACTCATTAATAAAGTTTATATTCCTAATTCTTCCACACCCTGTGTCCCCTTGTGTGTTATTGGCTTTACTCCATCTGTTCCTAATTCTTCCACGCGCTGTGACCCCTTGTGTGCCAGTGGCTTTACTCCATTGCATGGGGTGATACCGATTAAATAAGAAAATAAAATTAAGATGTAAAATTGCCTAATTCATAATTATATAGTTTAAAAATAACAAAAAAAAAAAAACAATTTGAAACTCAGGGTTTCTTATTTATAAAGTGCAATCCTTTGAAAATACCACTAGTTCATAATTAAAAAGTATTTATTATACTATTAATGTTTCGTACAGATACTAATTTATTTTTGTTTTAGAACAGCGAAGATTGTGTATCTATTATTCTTCCTGGAAGAAAACTAGTAATCACGTGAGTGATAGTTTCTGATACAGTTCATTCGATGGTTAAATGTTACCATATTATGTAAAATCACTAAAAGAATATTCCTGATGAATACAATGACGATGATGGATGAGAATCATGGCGGAAAGGACGGCAAAACTATGTAGAAGAGCAGAGAGTAGGAAGAGGTGGTATTCTAGGACTTACTGGTAAATTGAGGTATCCATATTATGTACAGAGTGAGGGAAAGAAATATTTGAATTTATTATCGTGTACGAAGGGAGAGAGAAAGAAATTAATTGACAATGAGACCAAAAGAAGAAAAAAAATCGCTCTCTTTCCACCTTTGTCTTTCCACCTCTCACCCTTTCCAACTCTTCCACTTTCAACCTCTCTCTCTTTCTACGGCTCCTTCTTTCCAACTCCTTGCGATTGCGTGAATGCTTACTAATAATCCAGTTTTCTTTAAAAAAACAAACAAAAAAAAAACAATATTTTAAATGTTTAAAAAATATTTTCAAATGAATATGATTTAAAAATATATTTTGGCATATTAAAAATATTTTTAAGTTACTCTGATTTTAAAATATTTTATGTGAATAAGATCTAAAAATGCAACTTGTTTATACGGTAAGTAAATATTTTTATTTCAACTATCTTCGAGCATATAAAATTTTGAATGTTGTCATCAACTTCAATGTTTTACAAACTGAAGCGTCAGTGACACATGGCCAACTAATATTTACAAAACATTGAGACATTATAGAAGTGAATAATGGTTATTCTACAAAATTTTAAATGAAGATGTACAATATTTGTCTTGTACGAATACTTTTTTCACGAATTAAAATGGATAAATGGGATTTATTTTAATTAAATATTTTTTTTTTCTATGCATCATTTGTTATTATGCATGTGTACAGCTAATTATGTGAAAATTATGTTTATTCGTTCGGTGGAAATACAATAAATTAAAAATGTGTTTGTGTACGAATTTTTGCTTCCCCACTTCCACTGTAAATGAAGCTGCAACTTCTGTGTGCCTGTTATTGAACTCATTCATGTTTTTGGAGATAGATCCTCATAACTATATATATTCTTAAACAAAATTACTCAGGGTACTTGCATAAGAATATTTCATTTTCATCAAAGTGGGTTCCCGAGGGAAGCACTCCCCCACTGATATTTTTTCCTTTTGATTTAACTTAAATTCAAATTTGAACATGGGAATAACTCATATCCAAAATATAGAAGGAGAAAGCCTAAAAATGGAGGTCATATTAGCAAGATCAAAATAAGAAAATATTGACGTCAAGTTAAGCAAGAAATCGTCAATCAGTGGGTCGTCATATTAATATTGAAATCTTTTCATCAATTGATTCAGCCAAGTATTGTTTCAAATGCATACGGAAGAGGTAAATTCAAACCGTTTTTGCATAAAACCGCCACTGTAATCTATTTTCCCTTTTGTTTTAAATTAGAATTAATAGTGAAAAAGAATGGAGTTACATTGGAAATATCATTTGAATAATCATATAATATCTATTATTATATATAATATAGAATGTTATCCTCTCGGGGTGATCCATACTGTACCATGTTTAAAATTATGATCCAATATACGATGGTGGGGGTGAATTTAGATAATCGCTTTGACTAGATGTTCGAGCAGTGTGAGTAATGTTCATTGTGCGTCACATAACTTTTATCATGACCCAGAAAAAAGCAAAACTTAAATATATATATATAAAATATGTAAATTTCCGTTCTTTTTATCACTTGCAGTTATTTATCTTAAGAGTTTTCGAGGTTGGCATGAACTAAGAGTAAATTCAAATTTTGTTTCTTTGCTGACAGCCTCATCGAGTCGACACTATCCATCCATTTGCTTTTCCTTGTGGCACACACCATTCGTATTTTGAATAATATTGTGGAGAATGTGTTTCTCATCCTGTTTTGTCTCAAGGCAACGATGTGCACACAAAGCTTGTTTGACAAAATATGCAATCCAAATATATGACAATCCAAAATATATATACTGACATATATACATATATATATATATATATATATATATATATATATATATATATATATATATATATATATATATATATATATATAATAGTAAGATATATAAGATATATTATCCGGTGTTCTTATTGATATTTTTATTTTTACAAAATAGTGCTCAATGTAAATTTACAGAGCATTAATATTATAAATTAATTGATTTGAAATATGTTTTTTTTCCGCAACACAGTTCTAACCATGTTTCAAAAATAGAAGCTAAAAGCCCCGAATTTAATTTTGCAATTAAATTAAAAGCTTTAGTTCCATTTCATCCTCAAGCGAATTTTGGAGTAACTTTTAAAAAATTACTGGGTTTTAAAGACACAGATAAAATCACGTTTCCATGGTTACAAAATATTCTACTTCAATTGGACAAGGAATGTCTAGGTTTTCCTTATGACAGTATCAGTGTATCAGTTATTAGCTACAATTTGGTAAGGGGTAGGGATGTATTTTTCAATGAAAATTGACATCCATTGAATGCATGTCGTCTGGATTTTTTTTAAATTATTGTTAACGGTAAAAAAATTCTTATGGCATTTTTTTTTTCATTTATAAATTTAAAGATTTTCGGTGGTGTTCAGATCATAATACTTTTTATTTAACTACGATTTGAAATATTCTCATTTTTATTTTTTATTATACTATATTCTTTTTAAGAACAGTTAAATGTATTAGAATCCACTATATTATGTAGGATTATTTTAACATCAAGTTTATGTTTGTATATGAGGTGTCATTTTATTTTATTTTTTTTTATGAAAAATTTATGACTATGACGGCAAAAATGGTTACTTAATTTCACTAATTTAGTAAACTTTTATTTTATATATAAAACTAGTAATATGTTTTTTCTCATGTAAGTACAAAGGACATGGGTCATTCAAAAGTTTACATCTTATGGCATTTCATATTAATCTTATTTTACTATAGGTGTTTTTATTGGATTCTTTTAAGTGCGTGTAGTACTAATTAAAAGAAGTTTAGCTTAGAATTCATTTTATTTAACTACAATTTTAATTACAATTTTAAATTTACAACTTTAAAATTTTAAAATATTTTCATTGTTAGTTTTAATAGACTATATTACTTTATAACAGAAGGAAAATTACTCATAGTAAGTAAAATTATTTTTCCATATCAAAGTATATGTAAATTACGATATTTAAACTTTTATAATTAAATAGTATTTAAGTAATATTTATGGCACTTACTACAAAACTAGCTAAGTCATTTCTCAGATTTAGTAAACTTTATTTATTAATTAATTTATTTATTTATTTTAAATATATATGACCTAAGTGATAAAGTTTCATATGTATGTACAAAGAACATGGGTCGTACACTACCCTACATACTCTAGCTTTTGTTATAATTTCATTTTTCAGTAGGTGTTTTATTGGATTCATTTAAGTGTCTGTAGTACATTTATTATGGAGGATGAAATGGAACTAATGCTTTTTATTTAATTGCAAAATTAAATTCAAAAAAAAATATTTTTGAAACATGGTTAGAACTGTGTAGCAGACAAAACCATATTTTAAATCAATTAATTTATAATATATATATATGATAAAAAAGGTCAAAACCTAATATCCCTTCGTGATAATTTATTACATTGGAATCGTATTCACGTGATTGTGATTACGATTCCAACGTAATAAATTATAACCATGGAATATTAGTGTTTGAGCTTTTTTTTTTATATTTACTCTGTCCTGTACTTTTGAGTTCTGCCTGGATTCGATCCTCTTGAAATTTATTCATATATATATATATATATATATATATATATATATATATATATATATATATATACATACATACACAATATATATATATATATATATATATATATATATATATATACATAACACACACACATATATATATATATATATATATATATATATATATATATATATATATATATATATATAAACTGCAGAGTAATTTTACTTATGAAATAAATCATTGCTACAAACATACGAAAGAGGTAAATTCAAGCTGTATTGCATAGATCTGCCACAGAAATCTTTTGGTCCCTTTTGTTTTAAATTAAAATTAATTTTGAAAAAGGGAATTGATTCCTATCCTAAATATAGTAAAAGAACGGAGTTCCATCTTACAAAAAAATATGTGACCCGCAGCAAGGGGCGGGTAATTCGGCTAGTATCTATTAAAATGTGATGTCAGTATTCTTTTCATTTTTTTTTTATTTAGACGACAATTTATCCATCGCATACTGTGCATAGATGAATGCAAGTATGGTATAATGGGCAGTGACCCAGATGGAGGAATCCTGAGAGTCCAATTCCCGCGAGGTCATTGCATTCATCGATGAATGCCTCTCTTATTCACCGAGCTCTAAGTGAAATATTAGGACAGACAGGGCCCTTTAGCCTGAGTTGGAAAGCAGCCATTGTGAAAGTCAACGCTAATATATAAACCTAAGAAGTGGCATTATGAGATATTGTGTTAAATTATGCCAAACAGATATCTGTGTAAAAATACCTACGTAAATAGCCCATGATTTACTTCATAAGTAAAATTGGTCTCCAGTAAGTAATGACAATAAATTTCTGTTTCAGTCAAAATATGAGCTGTCTTCAAGTAACATTTCATCTACAAAGAACAATATATATATATATATATATATATATATATATATATATATATATATATATATATATATTTAATGTTTTCATTATTGGCAATATATTTTGATTGTATATTTTGTCAAACATTTTGTGTGGAAATCGTTGCCTTTGAGCCAAAAACACGATGAGAAAAACATTCTCCAATCATATTATTCAAAATACGAATGGTGTAATTTTTAAGGAAAAAGCAAATGGATGGATAGTGGAGACTTCGAGGCTGTCAGCAAAAAAAACAAAATTGGAATTTACTCTTAGTTCATGCCAACCTCGAAAACTCTTAAGATAAATAACTACAAGTGATAAAAAGAACGGAAATTTACATGTTTTATATATATATATTCAAGTTTTGCTTTTTTCTGGGGCATTATAAAAGTTATGGGACGCACAGTGAACATCACTCACACTGCTCCAACATCTTGTCAACGCGATTATCTAAATTCACCCCCATTGTATATTAGATCATAATTTTAGACATGGTACAGCATGGATTGCCCCGAGAGGATAAAATTCTATATTATATATAAGAATAGATATTATATGATTGCTCAGCGGTGACGAGCAGTAGGAATTATCCATTCTTTTCCACAAAATCTTCAAATTGATAAATTGTATTTTTCCCAAGTTGAGAAGAAAGAACAGATATAAACTAAATTTAGATTCATATGGAAATTAAGTGGATAAAAAGTAGGTTGAAGAAGAAAATGGGGGCACCTTTTTTAAAGACAGAAATCTTTTCATTGCGATTCAGTATTGAATACTGCTAAAATTTCTTGTGTACGCAAAAAAAAAAAAACAGTTCTCGATACACAAGTATAGCCCATATAGCTTAGAGCACCGTTTATTAGTCATTAAGGACATCGGACTATACAGGGATGATGGGCTCATGGTAGTGAGGAGTTCCACAAATTTTGAAATAGATAAAATTAGAAAGATAATACATAGTTAATTCAGAAAACTAAATTTTAAAACTACAGTCAACACAAAATTGAAAAGGGTAAACTTCCTCGACAAAACATTAAACTTAATGAAAAACATACACCTACCTTACAGAAAACCTAACACTACCTCCTTGTATATACATCCTAGTTCAAACCATACTCCATCCACAATTAAGCATATACCCTCATGGAGAAAAAAATCGGCATGAACTCCGCAAATTATGAAATATTCCAGAAACACAGTAAATTTACAACATAGTTATAATATATAGGGGATACAAAACGCTAATATCAATTGTAAAAACAACAGTACAAACCAGAAGAAAAACAGAAAAAGAAAAATTATTTGGTATACCCCACCCCTGATCAACCAAATTGTTAGCAATAAGCTCGGACTAAAATTCCTCGATTTAATTGAAAAACACTTTCATATTGATAGCAAAATTAATAAGATCTTTAATAAAAACATCTTAAAATTAAGTTACAGCTACACTGAAAATCTAGAAAGGATCATAATAAAAAACATAATAATAAAATCATAAAAACAAGCATGCCAAAAGCAAATTAATAACAAACCTAAATTAAAATTAGCCAAAAATAATGAAAAAGTATGGGATTGTAGAAACCCTGAAGACTGCCCGTTAGAAAATAAGTGCCGCACAATGCACTACCTCATCCATTGAGAGTCCTAACACTGATAGGATATAGATTGGTTCAACGAAGAATGAATTTAAAATTAGATGGAGACAACACAAAAGCTCCAGCAATAATATTAGAAATATAAAACAGACATCTCTATCCAAATATTTTTGGCATTTAAAAGAAATGAATAAAACACCAAAAATAAAATGGAAAATAATAAATAGAACAAGAACGTGTAAAACCTGGGATGACCCATGCCCTTTATGCCTACATGAAAAACTACACATTATTAAGTTTCTAAACATCGAAAATTTAAATAAAAATATGAGATTTTTTTTGCCGACACTAACACATATTCGCCTTCAATAATTAGCATAAAAAATTTTAAATTTCAAAGTTCAATTAACGCTATAGTTTTAAAACTTTAACCCAAACTTAAAATTAAAAAAAATCCCCTTTAAGTAATCGTCAACAAAAAAACAAATTGTAGCTCAATACGACGTATTCATATACAAGCAACCTTTTTAGGAAAAAAATATGTATGCAAATACAAATGTAACGGCCTAGTAATGAGCCAAAAACGTACTGCCGTTGAAAAAACAGACGATATGCGTTGAACGGATATCATCAGTGAAATGAATACTCTACCGCCCCATATTAAAATGATTGGTTTTCTCCATATTCAAAGAAATTAATATTATGAATGTATATGCTTATAAATCTCCGTAAATTTCAAAATTAGTCATTCCAAAATTAGTTGTAAGAGAAAACAGAACGAGGTACATTAATTTAATTTCTGTAATTGATTTGGAAGTTTTCGGCTTCTATTTTGGAAACTTGAGAATAACTATGTAGCGATGGAATCATATTAAAAAATATATATATATATATATATATATATATATATATATATATATATATATAAATATATATATATACACACACACACACATATATATATATAGAGAGAGATAGTGACTGTCATTCATATATATATATATATATATATATATATATATATATATATATATATAATTTATCTGTTTTAAATGGATGATCATAATTGGGCACATACTTTGAATGTTATTCCTTAATTAAACAGTATAGTTATTTATTTACAAATACCGGCTTAAATTTCCAGGAAATATAAAGTAAATTATAGATGTATTTTCAGAAAGCATACCTGTCAAACTTCGCAATTCATAAGAAACTGTTGTTGAAAATGCATCTATAATTTTTCATGAAAATATTAAACATAAACTATAAATAAAATATTGAAGCCAAACATTAATAAAATTATGAACGATGCACAAATGTTTAAAACTGATTCCAGTAGACAGTTTAAAATGTCGAGGTTTATACTAATAGCGTTAATAATTATTTCTTAAAAAAAATTCGACAACTTCGTAAATTAGTTACCTCCCCTGAAATTTTACTCAATCTTCTCGCACAGCAATCAAATCCCGCCGTTTTCACTCCTATGGAAAAGAACTTTTAACTTTCCGATCAACTCAGCAATTTTGCCTTTAAAAATGCTGAGAACTACAATATCGGTCTTGAAATAAACAACAACCATACGATAACATTGTGCTAATATCGAAAGTACTCGGAATATATATTATGTATCATCACGGTAATTTTCTCTCTTACTTTAATAATGACACCAAAAAGATTCTCCGATAACATGAAAGGATCCAATTGAATATAACTAAAGAACACTATAAATTATTCAATGAAACTTATATATAGAGAGAGAGATAGATAATATTAGTGGTAAATATACACATACATATGCAAAATATATAAATGTGTATACATAGGTGCATACACATACAACGCCTATATGTATGTGTGTACGTGTATATGTCATTGTGTATGTGTGTATACGCATGTTCTTTTGAACATAAAAATATAGATTAGATAATCGTTATATTTATTTTTTATATGTTTATATTTGATTTGTAACCTGTAGTCGATAATTTTTGCCAAATTTTCTTAATTACACAGCGGCCCTTTCAGTAAATGCCCTTCAGTTTTAGTTTCCCCCGCCCCATCTCTCTCCCCCACCCCTTTTTTCTTTTCTTTTCCTCTCCCTCCCACTTCTTAATCTTTAAGATTAGATCGTCTATTTTGTGTGTATGTCAC
Source organism: Acanthosepion pharaonis (assembly GCA_903632075.3). Taxonomy (NCBI): domain Eukaryota; kingdom Metazoa; phylum Mollusca; class Cephalopoda; order Sepiida; family Sepiidae; genus Acanthosepion; species Acanthosepion pharaonis. The sequence continues at coordinate 39,665 of CAHIKZ030001534.1, read as the reverse complement.
CACACAATGTATCCTTTCCGGTTACATCTTTAATGTATTAGACATCCGACAACATTAATATTTCTCTCACTTAAACCTCTTCAACTCACCTTTCTAAAACTTCTCTCTGTTAAGTTTTAATCTCCCACCTTCTCTCGTCTGTTACCCCTCTCTTTAGGTCTAACATTCGTCCCACACTCTCATACTTAAACTCTCTCTAAATCTATTTTTATTTCTGGAGTTGTTTTTTTTTTCCTGTTTTCTTTTATAATTTGTAGGTCTGATTAATTGGATCGTATTTACGATTCCAATGGAATAAATTATGACCATGGAATATTAGTGTTTAAGCCTTTTTATTATATATATATATATATATATATATATATATAGATATATGATTTGCTCACTGGTAAGGCTTGCCAGAGTATTCGTGCAGTGTTACAATTTTCGTATGCTTCCATGAAGTAACGTCCATCGAAGACAATGACCGAATAAGAAATAATTGACAGTCGAGAAAATAGTTTCTCGGTGTGATGCAATCACGGATGACGCAATATTTTACAAGGCCAAACAAATTTCATCATACACCCGAAAATAGATTCATATTACTGCACACCACTGCAAATGATCTCATCTAAGGAAAAAATAGAAATCGATTACACCCTGTCATTCCAGTAGGTCTAAAACTAATCGAATGGTGAAAGAAAGAAAACTAAAGCAGTTGTTTCAATTAATTTGAAAATAATATATATATATATATATATATATATATATATATATATATACGCAGTTATGAATATAAAATATTTTAATAAACACCCTAGTCGGATAACACTAAAAAACAAAGCAAGCAGGAAAAACGTAAAAAAATGATCAAGCAAATACACATTAACATAATGATGAAATACATATATTATTAAAAACTATAGAAACCCCAAAATATTACACTTTGGCCTATTATTAATTTGACTCTGACACCTGAAATAACAGCTCTCTATTGTCATTTGACAAGAGATTCTGAAGTACTCTAGTGACCCTGATTAAAGTCCAATGGCGATTTTATGAAGTGAATTTACTCTTTAGTATTTAAAGATATTTTTTTGTAATTTTGGTAAATCTATCTGTTAAAATGAGATGTTAACGTTATTTTCATTTTGCATAATTTAGACGAGAATATATATATATATATATATATATGTAAAGAAATATAGTCTTAAGATGTGCTATATTTATGGGATAAAGTGCTCAATATCAGAGATAGTGCTGGTGTAAATATAAAAGTGAACATAGAACTCAACACTTAGAGTTAACAGTCTGTTTCATGCTAGATGCATAGAGCATGAAACAGACTATGTTTCTTTTATTTATATATATATATATATATATATATATATATATATATATATATATATATATGCAATTTATTATATATATTATTTATATATAATATATGCATGGTATGGCAATTGAAAGCGCTCAATATCAGTGATAGACCTATCATATTTAGTTACAAACTCAAATCAATCCAACTAAATATACATATATACATACAGAGAGAGAGAGAGAGAGAGAGAGAGAGAGAGAGAGAGAGAGAGAGACTGATGAGTAGACTCTTTCTATCTAGCAAGCTAGATATATAGGTGTAAATATATTCTCAAATCCCGTTAAATAACTATATCCCAGGAGAGGCAGCTGTTTACGATGTTTGTATTCATGAGCTTGGAGCTAAAAATGATCTGTGTTACGTGCCGATCAGACTCACTATACGATCAAGTGTGTATTTGATTAGATTGCTAATTATTGCTTTCTGGCCAACAACTATGGTAATCCAAACGAAAAGTTAGATCGCTATAGAGCCGATGACCACTGGACGGGATCGATAAATCAATGAACATAACATTGGTACAAAAGTGATATAACACAACAGCCAAACAAACTAACGTCGATTCAGAATCTTCTGCAAGTTATCTCTTGTGGCATGACTGGTAGAATCAAATCTCAGATATGACATTGATTAATCATCAGTAAAACAGAGATACACACACACACACACGTGTGTGTGTGTGTGTGTGTGTGTGTGTGTGTTTTCGTCTTTTCGCAAGGATGTATTGCCTACATCAAATTGAGTAATTTAGTATATGAGTTTAATTGCCAGTGTGCTGCTGGTTATGTGGGCGTACAACCTTGCATTTGGAAACTAGAATCAATCAGCATGTACCTTCCAAATACGACTTGGTAAGATAGATAAAATATGCTATCTTCCCCCATGAATATGGAATCGGCTATTGCTCAACATTTAGTTGAGAATATAGCCTGCGCCAAATCGTTTAAAAAGAGTGGTTTAAAATTATTCATACAGCCGATTCCAACAATCATTTGAAGATTTTGGAATCGGTCTGCATAGGATTAAGGAAACCTTCTCTCTGCCGGCAGAAAGAATTTGTAAAGTCTCTTAATCTGTTGGGGATATTTTATTTTAACTGTCCCTCGCTAATTTATTTACACGATTATTTCCCCCCTCGTTACAAATATATACACTTGTTTTTTTTTTTTTTTTTGTTTTCCCCCCTCTTTTTGCTCTTCATCGTTCTTAATATTCTTTTCGTTGATCCAACGATTGTCTCCTGATGAGATGTTGGTTGAAAGGGCCTTAAAATTAAAATCAATACATTCCTTGTTTTTAAAATTATATATATATATATATATATATATATATATATATATATATATAACCTTACCACTACCCCTCTCTCTCTCTCTGTCTCTCTCTCTCTCTATATATATATATATATATACATGCTTCATCCACACAAGGAAATTTCCTTCCCTCTGTCGCGCCAAATGTTTTTTTCCCGACAGTGTCTACCCTTCAAATCTATAAATCAACAATTCGCATGGAATAATGCTGTCATATATGATCTTGTGCCCCGCTGTTCGACTTAAGGGCCTCGGCAAGATACAGAATCAGATATGCAATGTGGTTGTTCCTGATCTGGCATCTCGTCTACAGTCGCTCTCTCACCGACATGCCGTCGACTCCCTCTGTCTTTTCTACAAATACTTTCATGGTGACTGCTCCGACGAGCTACTTTCGTTAGTTCCCAGACTGCATGAATTTAAGCGTGCTACTAGACTAGCATCACAGTCCCACGCTTTCACTGTCGAAACGGTTAAATTTAGCCGTCTCTTCTACTCCAATATCTTCATGTCTCGCACCTCCTGTCTGTGGAATTCCCTTCATATTACTTGTTTCCATGATAGCTATAATCTCCAAATACTCAAATATAATGTCAATCGACATCTCCATATGCCCTGACATATCCCCTGTTCTTCTTTTCATCCTTTCCTCCATCACACCTCTTTACTCTCGCTCCCACTCTGTAACTCCTTGCATACTAGTGGCATCCTGCCTTGCTTGGGGTTGAAATGTTTAAAAATATATACATACGTGTACCTACGTTTTGATGTGCGACTATAGTTTTGCTGGGTTGTTCCCAGCTGATCGAGCACGGGATCTATGTTGCTGGAAGTAAACAAATGTCTCATGGGTGTTTCACTGGCACGTAGCGAAAAAACATGAAGTTGCACAGAAATATGTTGTATTTTGAAACAGAAAAAAACGTCATTGCTTCAGGTTTGCTGTAGTGTCGTCAAGAGGCTTGGAGTGGGGGGTCTGGCACCTATATCTTAATAGAATATGGGTTGGGGATTATAATTAGTAAGGTTTCCAATACTTTTAAGATATACGGTTTTTCTACCTACATGCAATGACTAGCTCAGTCCGTTCATTAGGTGTATAATCATTAGATTTAATAGTCCAGTAGAACTTAGAAAATGTTGTGGCGTTTGCATATCTTTTATCGTTGAATGTCATCTTGTGATGGCAAAACGCTCTTTCCAATCCGAAAAATGATTTGGTCTGGTCATTGTGAATGATGCTAGCCTTATATATAATGCCTTTACACATGCATTTGCCATTCATGGAGCAGAGATCACAGTTGCGACAATTGCATGCCTGATTATCGGGGCTTCGATTTCTGTAATTTAAGTATGTGTTATAGATTAAATTATTATGCAGGGCGAAATATTTGTCAAGGTTTTTGGTGCAGCTGTAGGTAACTTTAACGTCGTTCTTGTTGAAGAGGTTTCTCAATAAGAGAATATGACTGAAACGCTTGTGTACTAACCTGAGGAATGTTCTACCCATATTAGTCCTAACGTTACTAATAAAGGTTGGGTTAAATCAAATAATGATGCGCATTCTGTTCGTAAGTTCATTATATTTATTGTTACTGGTATTGGGAATGTACTTTAGGTCAATTTTGTGTTTGCTTTTATGTAATGCGACAACATATTTAGTTTTGTATGTGACGAAGATGTGTTTATTGCTGGAGTTGGTACAAAGTATGTATGGTAGAGATTTATAGAGATTGTTGTGTATACATGGGATATTGTTGGATTCCTTATTAATAAATGCATGATTGTGAAGTTGATTGCTATAAAACATGAACATTTCCCAATGAACATATATATATATATATATATATATATATATATATATATATATATATATATATATATATATCATATGCCATGTACTCAGTGGAAAGCGATCAATATCAGTAATAGATCTAACATAAGTTCTATGGATATGAGTTTGTGATTCTGAGTTTCAATATTTGCGATCATTAGACAGTTTTTCTGACGATTGCAAAAGCGTGAAACCCAGGATATATATATATATATATATATATATATATATATATATATATATATATATATATATATATATATAGATAGATAGATAGATAGATAGATAGAGAGAGAGAGAGAGAGAGATAGAAGAGAGATAGGCAATGAGAGATAGATTGCTTACGTTAAAAAACTGTAGAATTTCAGTCGGTATTAGCAATTTATTGCTTATACTTTTTCAATTATGTATTTTCATCCACATTTAGCACGTGTGTAAATTTCCTTCTGTCGTCTCTATTTTTTTTTTCTGTGCGTTCGCGTGCGCCAGTCTGCACGTATGTTCGGTGCGATCATTTTGCCATTTATTTTATCTGTATCAGACTTAGTCTATTTTTTTCCCGGCTCTAATGTCAGGTCTATTTTTATTTATTTACTTTAATTTATGGTTATTTTATTTTTCGTGTTTTTTTTTCATTTGTTTTATTTATTTCGTTTATTTATGTTTTATATGCATAATTGTTATTAATGCTTAGGCAATAAATATATACTTTACACACACACACATACATATATATATATATATATATATATATATATATATATATATATATATATATATATATATATATATAAAACTCGAACACCTACGCACGTATATGTAATTGTATAGTAGTTTAAGTAATTAAAAAAATGAAAATGGTGTTATGTATTGACGTATTAATTATGGTGAGTTAGGTTTGTTCATTTTTTGGTGTATCCGTGTAGACATGTCCACACGTACATGTGCGAACACAGGCATAGTTGTGTAGTTTAAACTTTTTCCGCTTATTTAATAAATTAACTTTATTTTATATTTGCCTCTTTTATTTATTTATTTATTTATTTAAAGTTTGTATTATCTTTTAAAGTTTCTATTTACTTTAATCATATTTATTTGTTTATCTTTAGTTAGTGCATAGGTGGCAAAGTAAATATTTATTTATATGCCTACATTTATCCATTATTTCAGTTTTCTTCGTTAACAGTTTATTTTGGCTTCTACAACTAATTATTGCTAATTTTTCCTCTAAGAATAATTTAAATTTTTCCTATTAATACTGTATGGCGCTGCAATTTTTATATATAATTTCCCATTTGATTTTCCTGAGGAAATTGTCTTCTTTTTGTATCCATATGTATGTTGCTAGGCTTGTATTGTTTACATATTTGTTTTCTTTGGAAAGCATATTGTGGTTATATCTTTCTTTAAAAGTATTTTCTGTGGCCTCTATGCAATTTGTTTCGTCTGTAATAATGTTATTATTTAGTATGGCTTCGTATATTATGTTGCGATTTAAGGATTTTCTGTTTAGTGGACAATTTTCTTTCTTTTTGCAAATATATTTAATGCTGTCATTTTACTACGTTGTTGTAATTTTTATTGATTTTGTTGTATATTTTTATTGTGCTTTCTTATTAATAGATAATGAGGTCAATATCGAGTGGCAACAACCTATTTCGTGAATGCAATCGTCATGGCCTATACACACGCATACCTTCACAGATACACGCACACAAACACACACATCCGCGTTTAAATCTACCTTATTCGGTTTCTGTTGTTGGTAGGTTGCGAAAGAATCATAGAAGTAATCTCAGACCATTTTTTAAAAGAAGCCAAGAAGAAAAGAATATTTTTCAGCAAATGGATATCTAAATAAACATTGTTGGGGGCATTTATTTTAAGGCTACACAAAAAGTTAGCTATATGTGTATTCTATTCGCCGATGACCGAATCTTCTGCACAGAAATTTAATGGCGCATAAAAAAAGTCAATGGTGTCTTAAGTATTAAAAGTGGGAAAATATATTCAGTAACAAAGAAAAGTACATGAATTGCTCTATAATTGTAATATCTAACCTCTTATATGGCAGTAAAACCTGGAATTTTTTTAAAAATATAAATAAACTTAAATTGACAGTGAAATGGTTTATTTTATTTTACACCCAGGATTTGGCCTCTGCTTCGTTGCTACAACCACAACCGTTTGGTCGCTGTAATCTCCGGCCTTCATAAAATGTCTGGTTTAATGTTTTTTCTATGTAAGCGAATTTCAAAGAGGACCTCTTAGTCTACTATAGTAGAATACTTTCATTCCACATGTCTTGTGATATTTCGTCAATTATGTCCTATTACTGCTCTGTTATTACTTGTCCTAGTTCCACGTATTTTGAGTTTACATCACGTGGCCCAATGATTGCACTCGGAATTACTATGTCAGGGAAATCTAGGCTTTTATGTATTTTCATATTATCATAAATAATATTTTATTAGATGCGCTAATCAAAGCGAAAAGCATTTAGAATTGGAATAGTGTATACTTATTTTCCCTGGTTTAATTAAATTGATCCTAAGACACGATTAACCTTTACAAGAGAGAGTTTCATCGTAAATTTAATGAAGGATTATGCGTGGAGATTATAGAGAGGGAATATTATTTGGATAAGGAAGAAATATTGTCTATTGATTTGAAAAGGTCAAGATTTCATAGGTATACTGTTTAAAAAACATATGACTATCCATGCCTTCATAAGAATAGGCCTACTATATGGCACGGTTTTCAAGCCTAAGTATATACACATAAGTCAAGGGGCTTCAACCGTATGTTAAAATGCATTAAACTCTCTTGGTTTTCCGAAAATCCCTATGTATATGCTTGTCGTGTATTTATTTTCAAAACAGTGTCAATTAGCCCAGAAATAGAACGGCCATTCAATTATTTGAGATTTGAATTAACACGCCAGATAAAAATCTTAAAGTATTCAATGGTTATTTTAAATTCAGCTGAGAGTTCGGCTAACGTTTTGTGTTATCCAATTTGAAATTAGAGGTTTTGATTATTTTTAAGCAGTAGCTCTTGACGACAACTGAAGAATTAGTTTATTCTGCATTATTGTCCCCAAAAACGTTCTCGACAATCGATTTGTAGACCCGGCGCGGGATTTACAGGCGAAGATTTCTTTTAGAGATTGATCATTTTCAGGTGTGATTATTTTTTTTTTAATTTTCTTCTTACATTCGAGACCTCGTAAGGACATATCACTTTCTTATGTGGCTACAATTATATCACATTGCAGTCGCCGGAGAATGCAGTTTGTGATCGCAGCGATCAGCTCGATTTACTTCATGACTCCGAAATAAAAAAAGGCGCATTGGGATATTGGAATTTGCCCTCAACAAGTATGCAAGTATTAAGAAACAGGAAAATCTCGCTAGAAACAATGAAAGAAGTACAGAACTGTTAGGTAACATTGGTCCTTTAATATGGCAATGAAGGCTTGGAAACCAGCTCAAGTATGAAGAGACTTAGGGCTGCGACAGAAACTTTCGTTCTAAAGATGGATTCTAAGAATTCCCTGGGTTGAACATGTGAGCATCGACTAACGTAAAGATAAAATGGAAACAAAAAGAACACGTATACGTATCAGTAGAAAGTGTCTGTTGAAATCTCTAGGGCATATAAGGAGGAAAGATGACTTGGAAAATTTGACAATCACAGAAAATATTGAACGCAAGAGAGAGAGATTGAAACAGCGAATAGCATAACTAAAGATCTTGTGTAAATGGATGGCAGAACAGGTTTTAGGAGAGATAGAAAAAGTAGGAAATTTAATAAGAGCTATAAAGAACAATAAAATGTGGAGGGCAATGATCGCCAACATTCTAAGGAGACACAGCGCATAGAAAAATAGTTCTTTACCAACTGTTAATTCTTTACAAAAACCAAGTTCAAATAATGAATTATTATAATAGTTTTGATGAAAAGTTTACGCCAGACCCGCAGAATAATAAATGCAATCCACTCATCAAAATATCAAAGTTTCAAACAAGTATGAAAATAGTACATCTTATAATATTTTGTTATCACTTAGTGCTTGTCTGTTATGCAAACATAAGGAGGGCGTTGTTATTTTTGGCTGTATTTACAATGTTTTCGTGAAGAAATATTTTATTCGTGTATGGTTCTGGATTAATCTTATTAAAAAGGGAAAAAACAAAAAAACAAGAACTATTTATGTTTTCAGAAATTATACTCAGCAGGTAAGCCTTTTGTTGATTATCGGATTTGCGTCGGTCAAAATACAAAATAACATCGACTATTTTGCAACTCCTGCGCATTCATGATATTTATAAAAGAATTGCATCAAGAGGATTTATTTTTCTCGGTGGTTTGCAACTGACATTTCAAAAACCGGAAAGAAAGTCTGGCACCTGGCTGTTAATTACGCTAAGTAAGAACATGGAAACGCTCTTTGACGCATCCTTCGCCAGTGTTAGATGAAGCCAGGCGGTATTTCCCACAGAACTCATAGGACTCTGCTTCTCATTGGCCAGCAAAGTAAACTTAAAAAAAGTTTAAGTTCGTACTATTTATTTAGTAAATCTCGTTGCCTAAATAAATAAAAGACTGCGTGCTTTACATCTGAGGTTTGTTAGTGTACATTCAGGACTTAGAAGATCATAGATCTCCACATCTTCCTGCCATCTAAGCTACATTTACCTCCTATCGATTCTTTTTTGTCTTCATTCTTTCATCTGTTTAACTATATTTATGGAATAGTTCTCTTTCTGTCTTTATCTGCCATTCCTTCCTTATGCCCTGTGCGTCTTAAATATTCCAAGATCTCTTTCGAAATTGTACGTCAAAGAGATTTGACCTTTCTCTTTTTGATTTAAATATGTATGTCCTTCTAAATGCGATTTCATTTACAACCTCCTAATTTATTAACTCTTCTAGCCATTGTATTCTCAGCTTCCTTATGTAGAACCACATCTCTGTTACTTCGAATACCGTCAAATTGTCTACAGAGATTGTCCTGATTTTCCTGCCATATTGGGAACTAAATAATGTATCTCAGATAAATTATTTTCTGATGAAATTTTATTGTATTAAATCTTTGATGATTTTCTGGAAGGGAAATTTCACTATTCCGATGAGCTTTCGAATCTCTGTGTTGTATTTTATGTCTGTTACCCCCCCCCCAAATCAAGATGGTTAAATGTTATTTCTGCTTCATACTGATGACCCCAATTTGAAACTTACAACTTTGACTACCTCTGTTGCTGAAAACCATACCTTCTGTCTTTCGTAATTAATGGTCAATATATTCTTTTCACTATACTTTGCTACAATATCTCCCGGGGGGGGGGTCAGGTTTTCTCCTAAGATCGCAATCAACACAACTTCATATTATATTGTTAAAATTGTTAGGAAATTTAATGACAAAGTAAAAAGATAGTCGCGTGATATGTTTCACCATTCATCATATCATCTGACTAATGAGATGTTTACGTGGATGTAACTACACATGCGCTCGATGGAGAAAGTAGGCTTAAATTTCAACCATACTTTTTAAAATATATATTTGGGTATATTGCCAGGCCGGTTTTATTTAGTTTCTTTTTGTTTATATTTTCATCACTTCTGTATTAAGTCTCCCACATTATGATACTAAAAATCCCCCAAGAATGTAGAAATGTAAGAAATCTGTGACAAAATTAAAGCGATTAAAATAGTTTCTACACATTGTAAATTGCTTTCTCTTTTAATTAAATAACATTTTTAAAATCATTTTCAGATTCATTACGTTGAGCGCCTAATATATTGATTACGTTTTTTTCTAAAAAAAAATTTCTCATATACGCTTTTCTTAAATTCCTTCAGGTTAATGGTATATAAAAATTGATAAATTATTTTCTACTGTAGTTAATATCAAAATTATATTTCGTCATTTTCTTGGTATTAATGGTAATTAAAAAAGTATTACTATTCTTTAATATTTTCAGAATTATTTCCAAGAATTTCAGCTAGATTTAATTAAGGGATTTTACATTTTAATTACCATATTGAATAACAACGTCTATTTACATTTCTGTGTGATTGACTGGGGTAGAAAATGGCTCGTAAACTTTAATGCCTCCAAAACGAAACTGCTTGTTCACTCGTTTTCCACTGACCTGATGTTAAACAACCACATTGAATCAATAGTTTCATCTACCGCAAGGAAAGTCGGTTCTCTGTGTCGCATCAGAAAGTTTCTTTCTCGCCTGAGTCCACCCTTAAAATCTACAAAACAACAATTCGTCCTTGCATCGAATATTGTTGCCATATATGGCCTGGTTTCCCCGCTGGGAATCTCGACAAAATCCAGACACAGATATACAATGTGATAGGTCCAGTCATTTTGCACAGACGTGATATGGCTTCCCACTGTCTTTTCTCCAAGTATTTGGATGGCAACAGCTCTGACGAGTTATTTTCACTGGTACACAAACTGCATGAATTTAAGCGTGCGGCTGGTTTGGCATTACGGTCCAAACCTTTCACTGTCTAAACGTTTAAATGTATCCCTCTTTTCTTCTCCTACAGCTTCTTATCTGGCACTTCCCGACAGTGGAACTCCCTTCCTCTTACTTTCTTGCCTGATAATTATAATATTCAAATATTCAAATGTAATATCATCTTCTGATGCCTTAATCATGATCCCCGTCCTTCTCTGTATCCTTTTCTCAAACACCCTTCTTTACTCTGGCTCTCACTCCCTTTAACCCCTAGCGTGTTAGTAGCACTACTGCCATGCTTGGGGTGGTATGCTTAATAAAAGTTAGTTTTACTATTTACAATATTTCCATCGTTGTCCTCATGTTTATTGTAATATTCAAGACGTTTCGGCCGTTGGATTCTCCGGCTTTCTTTATGTGATATACATTGGAATTCAAACCGAGTCTTTTATTTAATTTCTAATTCCACGTGACATGTCTTTTTTTTTTTTGGATACCCCCGGTTCAATTTCATTTTAGTAATTCATCTCTCCGTGTTTTCGTTTCCGCTGCTGTTGCCAGGTATTGAACTCACAACTCGTTGGATCAAGTTAATTTTTGGATTACACAAACCACACTTTTATCCACGTGGCCCAGTAGAAAGTGGGAATGTATTATGCGTCATCACTTACCTACAAAAATATTTGGTTTAATCATAAATGATTTAATTTTATATTTATTCATAATCATTTTTCAATAAACAAAGTACAATTAAACTTTATTCAATTATATATTAAACATTATTTGCAATGATATGTTTCCAGTTATAAGGCAGCCCTTCAATGTCCTGTGAGTAAAATTCCGCAGGTTTTGAGTGGAAAAGTTTTAGATGGGCACTTGAATCTTGTTTAAAATAAAGAAATGTTTCCGCATCAAGGAGTTGTAAAGCGAATAAAAAAGATAGCAATCGTTTGGATAAAGTCTGGAGAATATGTTGGGTAGGGAAGATTAGTTTGTTTAGTTTAGCGCCATATCAAACTATATGGGTTATTTAATGGTGAAATCTAAATATTTTGACGAGAATCTTATGGCTTCAACTACAGATAAAATATATTGTTGGCAATTCTAATATAATTAAGTACTGTTGGTATTTAGTTTGTATAAAAAAGTATTGCTCGTATTTTTAATATAAAAATGTATTTTTATACTTTCATTGACTTGTTTTTGTTTGTGAGTTCACTATTTGCCGATAGCTAGAATCCTAGCAGGTGCTACCACTTTGGGTCTGGGTTGACTTTGGAACAACAGCAATTAAGAGATGGTTCCACGCTCCCCAAAATCTCCAATCTCGGAATAGAGAGGCCTTGCTGTCGTATTCAATTTATCGTCATGAACAAGACTACGTAAAGTAGAACAGAATAACTAAATCACAAGATTTTTTTTCCTGATTTATACTCGTTGTATTCAGCCTTGTGCTGTTATAGGAAAGAACAATGTTTTCTTGACCGAGCGTAGGAGCATTTTTGCAACATTTTTCTGGACACGTTGCAGCTGATGGACGTATAAATGTGCATTTAGTGTTTCATTTTAAGAACACTAAATGAATATTCCGAATAGCGCACAGCCCAGGAAGAAAAATGGTGTTAGTGAAAATAATAAAAAATTGTTTTTTTTTTATCTTCAAGTGGTTTAAATTTTCAGATGGGATAATATGTAACCGTTCAAAATCACTTTCTTATTTAATAGTTTAAGAGCTATTACACGTCATTTTATTTGTTTAACACAATCGAATTAACAACTTAAATTAAAAATAATATAGTTTTTATCATATATAGGTTTATGGTTTCTATCAAGAGACGTAGTAAAATGATTAAATAAAGCTCATTTATTTTACCAAGCATATATTTTGAGACAAATCCACGTTTGGGGAACTCAGTATGTAGAATTAGCTAATTTTGAATTACAGCATTTTTAAAACGGAAAATATACAGAGTTCGATTTGCTTGCAACAATAATTTCTACAAATAGGATTGTTATGGGGTCCACCCCTTTTTCATTCGACCGGTGGGTACTTGTACTGCTGCCGGTGAATACCCGAGAGGTAGAGTAATAGAGAGAGTAAGAGTGTGAGGTAACCGCTTTGTAGGAGTCACAGTTACAAGCACGTAGACTCAGAAGGAAGTCCTACTTCGATACTGAATTTCCCAGACTGTATATATATATTATTATTGCTACTAACCGCATTTCTGGATCTACTAACCGTATTACCAATTGTATTATTACGTCAATACATTTATTTGCTATATTTCATTCCTGCGTTTGTCATTCATTTGAGACCGGATTTCATCTCGGAATCCACAACAAGGATGATATGATTGGAAACAAAGAAAAGAGTACAGAACTCTTACGTGATATCTGTCCTAAATGACATTGAATGCTTAGCAATCCACTCACAAATTAAGAAGAGAACTGGCGCAACAGGAATGTGATGCTTGAGAAGGATGTTGAGGACATCATGGTCAAGATGTGAGAAGCGAGTAAGTTTTAATGAATCTGGAAACATAAAAGATAATTATACATCGAGTGAGAAAGAGTTATTTGATATTTCTTAAGGAGATAATAGGAAAAAGGGTTTGGAAGGTCTGATACACAGAGGAGAGAGTAAGGGAAAAAGGAATAGAGAAAAACAACGCATCACAATCTTGACAAAGATGAGTAAATGGAATTTGGAATAGGGTTTAGAGGAAATAACGAAAAGACAAAATTTATTAAGCTACAAAAACTGGAAATTGTGGAGAGTCATAATCGGCTAAGACATACGGGACATGAAGAAGAAGAAGAAGAAGAAGAAGAAGAAGAAGAAGAAGAAGAAGACGAGGAAGAAGAAGAAGAAGAAGACGACGACGACGACGAGGAAGAAGAAGAAGAAGAAGACGACGACGACGACGACGACGACGAGGAAGAAGAAGAAGAAGACAACGACGACGACGAGGAAGAAGAAAAAGATTGGAAAATGTATTTAGTAGTTCTCTTTGCTTTTCTATCTTCTTAATCGTAGCTAATAAAATATATGCAGCAAAAATGCTAAAATATCGGCGATAAACGTGGTTAAGAGGAAGGCAAACAACGCAGATAATTAAAAGCAAATATACGTTTGACTTTATATGCAAATTCATGCAGTCACAAAATGCAGGTTGTATGTATCAATGGGATTTTGCTATTCCATTTGCCATTGTATTATTTGCATCAAATGTTTTAGTTCTTCAAAATATTTTACTTGTTTACGATATCTTTTGGATATTCAAAACAAGAAACAATCAACTAGGGGTCGTAGGAGGTAATATTTTATGTGGAGCCCACAATCAGTGTACCAAGGTAAATATAAATAATCGATATTTTATTCTAATGGGCTAGAGTCGAAGAACACGGTGGTTTCTCGTCTGTTGCTGTCACTTATATGGCCAGGAAGCCTCTCTCAAAGGAGAGGCAAGTGGTTTCCCGCAGTTGTTGAAGGAGAAAGTCTGCTAAACAGAGGGATTTTATGAAACTGCCTTTTCTATATTACTCTTGAAATATCTTTTGGAAGTGATGCAGTTTAGTGAATCGCATGCACAAATAAAGTTGAGTACTGCGTTTAGACCATTTATACCGACATAAGATTATCTCTGATTTTGCACAATGTTACCCCATAAATGTAATATATATATTTTAAATGTTATATACACTCATACAAATACAAGCACACAGGCACATACACACACACACATATATATATATATATATATATATATATATATATATATATATATATATAATAATTTGTATATTTGGGCAGATATCCCTTTCATATGCAAGTCTCAATACAAATGATTGACAAGTTACCAAGATTTTATTTAATTTTCCTCGTGTTCTTTTAGTTTTCTTTATTTCTGTACATACATTAAGTAGGAATTGTCCGAAGATACTGAAAATTCCGACAATTTTTTCTCATAATTCATGTTCAGACAAGAAGGAATTTAGACGACACGCACACACACACACATATATATATATATATATATATATATATATATATATATATATATATATATATAAAAGAGTGAGAGAGAGAGATAATAGGTGGCCACTTATATTCAAGGATATTGCACAATTCCGTGTGGTTGTTCAACACCAACAGAGGCCCACCTGTGGTTTATATTTCAACTATGCTGAACAGACCTTAGTTATAGTTTCTGGAAGAGATCGTGTTATCCAAAATGATCAACAATCTGAACAACACCAGCACACTCAAACTCTCGGTCACGATGACTTGTAACTTCATGCTAGCACAGCTATCAACGGCCCCGTACCTCTTGCTTAGAAAGTGAACGTTCTAACACACACACACACACACGTGTGTGTATGTGTGTGTGTGTGTGTGTGTGTGTGTGTGTGTGTGTGTGTGTGTGTGTGTACAAATGCACATTATAAACAAAAACGTTTGCAGTTTCTCTCTTTTTAAATATATATATATATATATATATATATAAATTTAGATATATCTATATATATATATATATATATATATATGTGTGTGTCTGTATGTGTGTGTGCGCACGTATATGTGTTTACTAACCGAGGTATAACTTTAAAAGAATTTGCTATTGCATTTTCGAGATGATCATTTTCAATACGTACTCTGAAGTAATCATCATTTTTTCTTACTTTCTTTGCATTATGTCACCTGCGGCAATGAGATAATGTCAGTATCACGTAAGGATTCAAAGGGAGTAAAACATAGTGAGAAGAAATTATTGAGGAGAAATGAGATAAAAGACAATAAATGAACAAGACTCAGGAAGACAGAAGCTCGTGATTTACGATGCATTTAAATATTTGAAGATTGCAGGTGACAGGGAAGCTCGGAATCATAAAGGAGTTCCACTGGCCTGAATTTGAAAAAACGAAACCATTAGAATAGACATTACGGTTGCATGTAATTTGTTCAAATAAAACATTGAGACCTAATTTAGACCCAATCTAGTACCACGTTTTTTTATTTCTTTGCTAATAGTCTTATATCGCAGTGAGTAAATATTTTATATCTTTTTTACCCATCAAAATGAGTCTCCAGACATTTATCAATCCCTGTACTGTATGAATAAAAGAAGGGCTTCGAGCAAAGGAAGCGGCAAGTAATATCCGTTCTCTATATGGAAATGAAACTTTAAATGTACGAATATATCAACGATAGCTTTGCATGTTCCTGTCGAGGGATTTTTCTCTCGAAGCTCTCCTTTATATGGACGCTATATAGACGAAGATGTTATGTTAATATTGAGATTCTTCAAGTCATAGCCGAAGAAAATTCTAAGCAAGAGAATTACCAAACATTATATAGTGTTTGTACATCTTGAAAACCTCAGGGACTTATTAGTACTCTATATGCATTCATGTTAATAAAATCAGGTTACATTATGAAATCAGTGCCTAGCTAAAAGAAGACGCTTCTAGGCCGCGACAAGTAGTTGTGCATAACTGAACGTAGATTTGACTACAAACAAACAACTTTCAATTGAAACAATAGAAAGTATCTTAAAAATAAATGGACCAAAATAAGAGTAAATGTTTGCGACAGAAATTTCAGAAGTAGGCTGAATTAAGAGATTTATATACAGAAAATCAAAACGAAATCCAGCACTAATCCCCAAAGCGAAGAAAATGTAATTCATAATGTTCATCTCTTAAATGAAAAATATATTTTGTTTTACTATTTACATTATTATTGTCCTCATCTTTGTCGCCAGATTTATTACAACGTTTCGGCTGTTGTACGCTCCGGCCTTTTTCTGGTGGTTGGAATTTCGAACTGAACCCTTTATTTCTCTCACTGGGGTAGACTCTTCTAGTCCCACGTGTCATGTTTTAATGGGTTTCAGTTATCAGTTATCTCCTGTTAATCCAGTGACATGACCCAAAGAGTGTGAGTTCAATACCCGGTTGAGGCAGTGAAGAACTTGGAGAGGGGAATTAACAGGAGATAACTGATAACTGACATCCATTAACATTGACAAAGATGAGGACAATAGTCCGAATAATGTAAATAGTGTACATACTACCTCATCTCAGAAATATAGACAGATACTAAAGGGCCGAAACGTTGTAATAAATATGGCGACAAAGATGAGGACAATAGTCCGAATAATGTAAATAATGTACATAATACCTCATCTCAGAAATATAGACAGATATTGTGTTTTATCTGTAATTGGATTATTTAATACTACATTTAACAGATAGGATTATATTTGAATTTCTGGGAGGCGTAGTTATCATGATGTACACTATTTATATTCGGACTAATGTCGGGCAATGTGTATTTGCACACAATGGAAACGGGCGAGCAAATAAAATGAAATAAGAACTAGACCAGCAGACGCCAACCTTTTGAATTTCATGAACCACTAAATGTAGAGTTTTAAGTTTGGCGGACCACTAATATGAATTTAAAAATGAAAAGATAAATATATATATATATATATATATATAATAATGATAATCAGAAAACTATTATTTTATTAATATGAAATACAACCATTAAATCTAATGAAGTTATAGTGTAATTATTTAAATAAAACAAATTAAAAAATTGAATCTTGCAAGTCATGTTCGGCTATACTATGGCTGGATGATGTCACATTTGTGTACTCGTATTTATTTCGAGAGTACATAAGGTATTCATCATATATACCATCAATAATATGTTTTGTTACTCGTCATTTTTCAGTCTGGAGCTTCATAAAAATTGAAATAATGTCCCAATATCTCTGCGGACCACCAAAAATCTTGCACGGACTATCAGTTTTCCGTAGACCAACGGCAGGTGACTACTCAACTAGGCGATACCCTTAGGCATAAGCAGTGGAACGAGAATGGAAAACCCCTGTAGATTAAATAAAGTGTTTAGTTCAAAATTCACTGTAGGTTACCCAGATCGATTTACACTTGAGCACAGAAGGTACACTGGTTGAAACTTTGCGATAGCAACAGTAAAAAATGAGGAGCAAATATAAATAATTTAAGTAACAAAAATGTTGAATATCTTTTTAGGTGTTAAATCCTTTATTTTTTATATTTTTTATTTTTATTTTGAGAGGGTTACCTATATTTCTTTCTGTGCCACAAAGCGAATTTTGAGCAAATAAAACAACTGTGATGTTTTGCTGTTATTGTTAATCTACTAATTAATTTGGAGATGTTGCTGAATTGTTCTACTCGACAGCTAAATTCGTGTAGCAGCAAGAAAAAAAAAACAGAAAATGTATATTCAAAAAAGTCTCGAGGAGAAAGTTTCTCCTTTAGATCATTCTATAAACCAAATCTGGTGGGACATAAATATTCAATTTCTATATTTTGGAAATCGTTTCCAATAAGAAGCTAATATTTCTACTTTCATCACTACCTAACGCTGAACACTACAGATCACCTCTGCTGAATCAGACATCCACATCGAGATAAAAAGAATTTTGCTTCCGATCGACTTTGAAATAACGATCGGAACTTCGCCAAAGATTCTCTCAGAGGCGAAATATAATTCCCGTCTTAAGAATGCATTAATAGATTTCATGAATATCAATACGACGCTTTCTGAAATGTTAACATCCACTATCTGGGCAATCTGCCATCCTTTGCTGTCTATCAGTTATCGAAAGTATTATCAGAAATCAAATCCTGAAATTACTTTATCATTACATCCTTACTATCAGCCATCTCTTGTCGATATCAAAGGTTTGTATTCTGCTCTCGTGTTCATTAGATGAAAGAGTTGTCACTGACAACTAATTACTCATATATTACGAGAATACTTTCACGAGACAGCTGATAACTCGTTGTTTCTTTCATGTTGTTTTCTTTCTTTTATATGTACTTTCATTTATTGTACTAAATCTTTTCTATCTCACCTTCTTTGTAGTTTAATTTTTGGTTCATTTATTCTTTCTTTTTCTTTTTGATTCTTTCTCTTTTTTCTACTTTCTGTCTTTCTTTTACAAATTACTTTTCCTGCTTTTCAGAAAATCTGTTTTTCAGAAAATCTGTTTTCTCGCCTTTTTAATTTCAGTTTAGGTTCATATATTTATTTAATTCGTTCGTTCATTCTTTCTTTATTTTAAATATTCCCTTTTCTGTTCTTGTAAATATTGTTTAATAACTCTTTCCTTTAAATATCATTTAAATTCTTTCTTTCATTCGATTTTCTTTCTCTCTTTTTTATTCATTATTTCTTTTTTTTCGATTGATTCTTTCTTTCTATTCCTATTCACTTTTCTGCTATTCTTGTAAATTATTCAATCTCTCTCTGTTGTGGATTCCGAGATGAAATCCGGTCTCAAATGAATGACAAACACAGGAATGAAATATAGCAAATAAATGTATTGACGTAATAATACAATTGGTAATACGGTTAGTAGATCCAGAAATACGGTTAGTAGCAATAATAATATATATATAGTCTGGGAAATTCAGTATCGAAGTAGGACTTCCTTCTGAGTCTTACGTGATCGCAACTGTAACTCCTACAAAGCGGTTACCTTACTCTCTCACTGTATCAGTGTATCTCTGTTACTCACTCTATCAGTGTATCTCTGTTACTGTTCACTCTTTCAGTGTATCTCTGTTACTCCCGGGTATTCACCGGCAGCAGTACAAGTACACACTGGTTGAGCCCACTTGTATGAAAAAGTGATGGACCCCATAACACTCTCTTTCTCAAAATAACATTTTAGTTATTTCTTTCATTCCTTTTGACTTTCTTCTTTTTCTTTCCATCATTCATCTATTGTTCATTCTTTCTTTCTTTTGATTATTTCATTTTCTGTTATTCTATCAAATATTGTTCATTCTCCCTTTCTTTTTAATATCATTGGATTCTTTCTTTCATTCGATTTTACTACATTATTTTTTTTTCTTTTTGATATTCTCTTTTCTGCTATTATAGTAAATATTGCTCATTTTTTTTTAAATATCGTTTTAGTTCTTCCTTACATTCATTTTTTCTTTCTCCCATTTGTTTTTTTTTCTTTCGTTCTCTCTTACACACGAACTAATCTGCC
Organism: Acanthosepion pharaonis; assembly: GCA_903632075.3. NCBI lineage: Eukaryota > Metazoa > Mollusca > Cephalopoda > Sepiida > Sepiidae > Acanthosepion > Acanthosepion pharaonis. Next base: position 19,605 of record CAHIKZ030001534.1, on the reverse strand, counting down.
TTTTATACATTTTTCACTTCCTGCTGTAAGATTCAGATATAAAATATATGTTATCTTCTTAATAAAATCGACTATGACAAAATGGTTAATAAAATAGCTGGTAAACAAATTTACCGTTGTAAAAACTGATTTTCTAATTGATATCAATTGGTCTCATAATGAGGTTGCAGGCTATGGGGAACTTGAACCGCACAGGTCTTATCGAGTGCAAATATATGCGTAGATTAAACGCACAATGTTACTGAGTATTCTTTCTTCAGGAGCTTTCAGGGTAAGATACCATGGAAGAACAGGTACACATCTCAGGAGACCAGATGCCCCCGAAAACATGTATGTTTCTTCACCAATCCCTGGGTAGATTACTGTGAAAATATCGTAGATTCTGTTTCAATAGAAGAAACGCCCAAGCGACAGAAAGGTGGCTAGAGTAGAAAGAATTAAATGATAGGAGATATCTCTTAAAAATAACAAGCAGAAAAAGGACAAATTTTCCTGTCGAGTAAATGAAGCGATTCGTTCAAAATGTAGATGTGTTTATCGACATACACCAGAAGGGCATAAAAGCTGAAATCATATGAGTATAACAATCAAGATGAGGGCGTCAATAATAATAATAATAATAATAATAATAATAATAACCAGAAGAAAAAGAAGATGAAGATGAACAAGAAGAAGACTCCCTCATTTCTGAATTTCATATATAAACATTATAAGGAGAAACTTAATATAAGAGCGATACAACTTTGATTGATTTTAAGTTTAAAATTTACATTCATTGGACGGCAAAATGTTGAGAATTTCTGTATCACTTTCAGTGTAACCTACTTTTTTTTACACAAACACGCATATATATATATATATATATATATATATATATATATATATATATATATATTAAAATAAGACATGTTGAAATCGCTACACAAAAGTTTTCATGTTTCAATACTTTAATTGTACTTTGTCAAGCAATGGTAACTATATATATATATATATATATATATATATATATATATATATATATGATAACATTTTCAGAGTTATGCTATATTGATGTGTAAAGGTGCACAATATCAAAGATACAGTGTATATAAATATATTAATCGGCACTAAGCTGAATATCCAGGAGCAAATGTTTGATTCATGCTGAAACACAATCTTCAGATCATGGGTTCTGTGTTTGGGTCGAAAATACATACATGCTGGCCAATGGACCATTATGTGTATCAAGGTCTATAGTGTTATCTTAACGATTATTGGCAACACCGGTTATGTTTCAACTTATTTTTGGTGATTGTTAACATTTTACCCATTATTTATTTTTGATTATCTAATTATTTGTTGTTGAGAATTATTATTATATTTGAACATTTGCCGTGGGAGTACATCGCTTTATACAAAAATTACGCTCTTAACTTACAAATGCTTGTGGTTTAGTTTGGATGAAAAAACTCGAAAGACGTACCAACTGACAAAACCTTTAGTCAAATGGTTCAATGGTCACCGAACAGGAATTTCTTGTGACGTACCTTTCAGCAGGTAGACTACCGCGGATCCCTTTCCAATGTCCGATCCCTTTAGCTCTTAGCAACTTTGTATGTTTTTTTTTTGTTTTTGTTTTTTTTTTTTTTTGGCGGGGGAGGGTATTGTTTTTAGTAACCCTCTCATTCCTTATTCTCTAATACATTAACACTTGATCGTTAGGTATGTTACTGATTCTCTCTATTCCTTATGACTTGGATATATATTCTGAGCGTTACATTTTGTAAACCTTCTTTCCTCATTACGTAACCAAGTAATATCAACAGTCATTTTATGATGGTGTTTTTATTTGTCTTAAAACTTCATTGTTGCTCACATCCTCCCTCCATAATATTCCTGGCATCCTTCTGCAGAATCATATCTCTGTTGTCGTAAGTCTCCGCTTCCACTGCGTAGAAATTATCCAGCATTTACTGCGACATAGGACCGTTAATATTACAGAGTATTTTTGATCTCCATTTTTTTTTTAATTATATTTTTCTGCTTTGTAATACTTTCTTTAGCTTTTGAAAGGCACCTTTTGCTCTTCCAATATAACTTATTTTTTCGCTATCATATTTTTCGCTTCCCAAATATTTTAACTCCTGGGGGGTGGGTTGATTTTGATATTTCCAATTCTTAGCCCTCATCTTCACCTCTTTTATATTACCAACAATCATACATTCTGTCTTTTATAATTGATGGTTCGTTTATTTTCCTATTTAACCAATTTTATTTGGAGTTACTGCAGTTTTCTGTGTCAGCCTTTAGTACCGTTCCATCTGCTTATCGTCTGATATTATTAGTATCGCCAAGGACACTAAATCCAGTTAGAACTTCTAGTTCTCTACGTATTGCCTGACTGTAAATGTTGAATAAATCAGATAAGACATATTCTTGACGAATTGCATCCTAGACTTGTACACATTCAATACATCTTCGATCCACATGCAGGTGGTTTGGTCACAATATATGTTCTGTCTTATCCTAAACTCTTTCCCAAATCGATCAAGGTTTTCTATCAGTTGTGTAATCAGGGTTGGCCAAGCCATGGTGCCTTAGCCATATGCGGCTCTATGACCATTAATATGCGCCTCATGGAAATATCTTGAATGAGCTCCTTTTTTCCTCGCAGTTAATATAAAAAAGTAAATAAGAAAAATGAATGAGACCCCATTAGATTAAAACGTAACTTTAATGTTAATGCGTTTGTAGAAAAAACGTATGTGTAAATTATTTTATTTTGTTTTGGTTCTTAAACTTCTGAAATTGTATCGTATTTGAATCTTACATTAATCAAGTTTGGCAAACCACCATAATATATATTTGTACCGTACACTATCAAATGATTTTTTCGCTGGTTATGAAGCATAATTATGCATCTATCTGTATATGTATTTCTCGTTCTGATATATATATATATATATATATATATATATATATATATATATATATATATATATATATATTGATTTGGCAATTAAGTTCCAAGCGTTTTTTTAATTTAATTTTTAAATGGTTTAATAAAAGATAACAACTAATTAATCAATAATGTATTCTTCTTTGTTGCTTAAACTTCTTCCCAAATTTCAACAATATTTTCCATACACCGTTCGTAGAAATCACCCTGTTTCCACTCGAAATATTAATCCAACCTCTCAATTCTGCATCAGTATTAAGCGAAACTCCGCGCATAGCATTTGAAAGACGTCGAAAGAGATGGAAATCCGATGCCATCAAATCGTGAGAGTACGACGGTTGTGGCCGCACTTCCCAGACATCTTTTTTAATGGCATCCTTGGCCATATTGGCAATATTCATATATATTCTTTGCTGCACAACAACGCCCGCTTTTAGAATCCGATCATAGATAGAATTATTAGAAAAAATCCGTCCGCCGTTTTTTTTCTAATTACCATATATATATATATATATATATATATAAAGTGGGGGAGAAAACAAATATTCGTACACATAAAATTTTCTTTAATTTATTATATTTACAACTAATGAATAAACATACTTTTTATATAATCAACTGTACACAGAAACATAATAACTAAATATGCATGGAAAATAGAAAGCAATTTTATATAATAGAAATAAATCTCATTTATCCATTTTAATTGGAGAAAGAAATATACTTACTATAAAAAATAATATATAATCTTCAGTTAATTCTTTGTAGAATAGCCAGTATTGACTTCTACAGAAACCAACCTATTCTTGTAGTTCCCAATTAATGGTTTGCAAATTTTCATTGGTACTTTCATCCATTCTTCTTCGCATATTGTCATCAGATCCGCGATAATTGTTGGAGCTCTCGATTAGATTTGAATTTTCAAATAACGCAAGAGATTCACGGTTGCGATTAAATCTTGGGACTGACTTGGCCAGTTCAGGATATTTATATTATTTTCATCAAACCATTTCTTCGTAGATTTTGCAGTGTGCTTAGGATCATTAACTTGTTGGTAGAGCCAGTCAGAAAGGAGTTCAAGATTTTCAACCGAAATCATTATATTTGCTTCCCAAAAACTTTGATATGCTGCGGCATTCATTCTACCATCTGTTACTGATATGTTCCATTACCTTTGGCAGAAAAAAAAAATATCCCAACCCATGATGCTTCCACGATCAAATTTCACTGTTAGAATTATGTTCTTTTTTTTTTCTTTTTTTTTGAAGGCATCGCCATCTTTCCTTCATATATGATTTCCAGAATTATGTCCAAAAACCTCAATTTTGGTTTCGGCTGTTCATAATACTCTTTTCCTATACGATTTGTTCCTGATGTTATATTCACGAAAAATTTTCAACCTGGTATCCCCGTGTCTTTTCAACAGCAGTGGAGTTTTCCGAGGAGAGCATGACTTTCGATCGTTTCCTATAAATTTCATTGCTTATTGTACGTTTAGCTACACAGATACCTGATAAAAGCAGGTCATTCTGCAGCTCTTGACTGGTAAACATTGGATTAGATTTAATTTGACGAATTAATTTTCTCGAAGGTCTTAAAGAAATCTTTCATTTAGCTCCTATTCTTCTTTGGTTTACACTAGTTTTGAGTTTCTTATACCTAGCAATGAATGAACTAGTGGTAGTAAATGGAATATTCAGGTTGTCTGAGATTTTCTTATAACTTTTACCTTCATTCTAGTGCTTAACAATAAGTCCTTTTTGCGAACTTGTCAATTCTTTACTGCTTGCCATGAGGTGAATATTCTCTCAATTACAGAATATTATGTCGGTATTTTTTACGCTAACAATAACTATTGATAACGTAATTGAAACATTCTAGAATATTCTACTTGAATAATCTGGAATATTAAAGCAATTTAAAAGTTTTAAAAACTGAAATTTGTGTTGTACGAATACTTTTTCGCTCATTAAAATAGATAAATGAGATTTATTTTTAGTAAATCATTTCTGTTATGCTATGCATATTTAGTTATTATGTATCTGTGTGCGATAAATTTTATGAAAAGTATGCTTATTCACTAGTTGTATATATATATATATATATATATATATATATATATATATATGTGTGTGTGTGTGTGTGTGTGTGTGTGTGTGTGTGTGTGTGTGTGTGTGTGTGTGTATGTATTTAGATAGCATTTTTTCATTCATACATGTTTCATTAAATAATATAGACAAGTGTTGTCTATTTATTTTATGTAAACTTTTTTCATATCGTCTGATAAGATTAATATCATTATCATTAAACGAAGAAAGAAAATCACCATATTGATACATATTTTTTTTAATCCTATCTAAGCTTTCGGCTTACATAAGCCATTATCAAAGATGACAATTACATTACAATATATTAAGCAATACACGGACAAGTCAGTGACGATAGTCTGTTTCTGTTTACATGGAAGATTTCCAAGCAACGACAAACGCTGGAAGCGAAAATCGCACCGCAGCTCATGACGCCACACATGACCACGCGAGAGTGAATTCGAGAAGCATTAAGTATGGGAAGCCGTTGGTAGAAACTTATATATATATATATATATATATATGAATACGCAGCGATCAATAGGTTCTTATATCTTCATACAAGATTGAAGTCCTCCACGTTACAAAGCAAATCAAAAATGATTTCAAAATATTAGACAGGCACGATGGAACAATTTTATACAGTTCGTTAATAAATCCTTTCTTTACTTACAGGAATAGGCGGAGATCAATAGATTCTTATATTTTCGTACAAGCTTGAAGTCTTCCATGTTATAAAGTAAATATAAGAACCTATTGATCGCTGCGTATTCCTATATCAACGGAAGGGATTTCTTGATATATATATATATATATATATATAATTTCTTAATCCCCTTACTTATCTAAACCACACTGTTATTTTCAAACTTCCGAAGTAGTTCTTCTACACGTTATTACAGTGGAATTATGTGCTTTGTCACATTTAATCAGTGAGCTTATTATTTAATGGAACATGACCTTGCACCTGGTTTCTTAAGCATCGAAATGAAAATGGTTCTAAGATCTTCCGACATGGTTGCATTGTTCTTTATTTCATTAATAAATTCCGTCTGGTTTTGTTCGTTTGTTTCTCTTTAAGTTGACCAGTTGCAATCTTACTTCAGGCTTTAAGATCTCAAAACCATTCTTATTTTTTTGTAGTGTAATTTTCCTTGTCTCGTTTTGCAAGTATTCTTTAACGAATTCTTTCCACCTTCGGAATAATTATATTTCCATATTATCAGCATTTCCATTTTTTCTATTTTATGCATCCTGTCCATGAGTACAATTTTGTTCTGCTATCCATCTTATTCTTCTATACATATCTGTCTCATCTATAATACACATTATTTCTATCGCTGTGCATTTGTCGTTAAGCTATTCAAAGTTAGCAAAGATATTATTGACTTCAGCATCTGGAACTCGCAATTTGTGACAGATATTACTGATATAAACCGAATTTTGAAGCAAATCACATATATCTTGTAAGAAAACTGACAACACCAAGCAAGAAAATAGCACTTTTCCGCTTTCTTTTGCTCACATAATCTACGAAAGACACCGAGATATAAAATCCAAAGCCTTAATTTGAAAATGTAAGAATTCAGTTATGTGAGAAACTAGAGACCTAATTATGTAGTCAAACCTTGACCTTAGCAACATAACGGAATACAATAATGCAATCCTCTACTATTAATAGAAGGAAGAAACAAACAGAAATGAAAAAATGGAGGGATAATGTCGAACGAAAAAATGACAAAAAATACAGTTAATGCTCTGAGAAATTAATATCTCGAAGTTATACAGAAGAGATTACATACTGAAATGTGGTGAAATGTAAAACTTCGCAATAACACCATACATTCGAATCTAAAACAGAAGAAATGTCCTGTTCTCAAAAAACAATCAAGTCATATTTAAACCCTGAGTGCACTAAAATGCATGCAAAAATATCACACAAAACTGTACACACAAGTGCATTAAGGAATCTAGAGATAAATATGTCAGTAAATATATAAAAATAATGAAGACTAATGAACGATCAATTGCCACTGAGGCTGAACTTTTGAATATATCTCAAAGCCTCTTCCCGAATTAAAAAAAATAAATTTCTCAGTTTAATGAAGGGAATATGGAATTAGAAACGTACCCCCACAAAAGTGGTGTTTATGACGCATTAATGCACTGTGATAATTGTAAAGACCCACACGTGTACAGCCCAATTTGATTTTCGTATAGGTAATGATGATCCACGGGAAATCGACATAGCTCTCCAATACGAAATTGTATACTGCTACGTTGATTTCATATCAGCATCCATCCACAGTCCTCTTTTACTCGTCCTCAGCATCCAAGATTTGACTCCACTGTATATCTAGGTCTGATAGTGGAACTATATCGCTCCATTACCGATAATCAAACCCGGACCATTAAGATACAACGCAAACGTCATACGACCAACAGAGCGCGGTGACGTAGAAAAAAAAATGACTAAACTCTACATAGCGCCTCTACTCACAAATTCCGTGGTGATACTCATCCATGTATTCAAACCCAAATGGTTGTGCCTCAAGAGCAACGTCTTTCCCCTTAGCCGCTCTCTCGGGGATCATTAGCTGGGTCAAGCAAGGATATACAAATGATATAATTTGGTGGGATTAGAATATGCATTATAGTAAATAATCGATTGTAGAAGAATCCTCAACAGAATTCAGAAATATATTGAACAGCTGTTTCGTCCTATTTGGGACTCATCACAAGTGCTCATCCAATACCGACAATCGAACCCGGACTGTTACAATACAACACAAACGTCATACCACCGACTTACTTAATTAGTAAATATTAAAGTAATTCAAATACCTTGAACAAATTTAATATTAGAGATAAAGAAACTGAAAATAAAATGCATTCTGCTAGGGGTAGTTTCCCCCAGCAACTCAAATTGCAAATCCAAAACATTAACCTAAGAATTTCTGACAATTCTGAGAGTTTCTAAATAGCCTTGCCAGATAGAAACTTCAAATCCTTCAGAGCCATCATAATTTTCACCTGTATAAAGCGCTTTTTAAGATCATTTTTTTAAAAAAATAACTTCGATTGGTTTTAAACATGAATGTCTTTGTGAGGTTCACCCGTCTTCAGAACATATGTACTGGTGATAGCGAAACACAAATAATTTTAGCAGATAACAGAAGATACATCACTTCACGACTTTCACTGGGAGCAAAATCAAAAATTGATATCACATGTAACTCAACGAGAAGATAAGGACATAATCAAGAAGTTTATGTTTCGCATGACTTCGAAAGAAATTTAGAATTAACCACTCCCCCCACACACATTAGTACTGGAAGGTACGGTAGGAAGATATCAATCTATTTTCCTGAACAAATATTTCATTGAAGCGTTTAATAAATTTCAGCACCGATTGTTTGTCAATGAATGTTGAATTTTTCCTAACGACTAATATTATAACAGGGACGACCCGGCTCCATCCGGGGTCTTTCCCACGCTGGTCAGTACTGGTGCCAGTCAACTGATGATTATCTGTTAACCGTTTCGTTCTTTCGTCTGCTCTGCTTATATCGTGTTCTTTGATCGGGATGTCGTAAAGATCGAACTTTTATCTGTACTTAAGCTCTATCGAGTTGACGAAACCATACTATGAAAAATGAAAAAGTCTTAAAGTGATGTACTTTTTCTCATCTGCTAAAAATAGTTATTTGTGTTTCCCTATCACCAGTAGATATGTTTTGAAGAAAGATGGCCCTCAAGAACACATTCATATTTAAAATGCTTCTGCCATTGAAAATACAAATATAAAATTTAACGAAGAAGGCCGTTGGGTTAAATTTCAGTTGGCTTTGATACAACATTCACCCTTCCCATTAAACTCTTACGAGACACTGTACTAAAACCGTTAACTATTCAAAAGCAATCATCTTTCCTGATAATCAAACTTATGACAAACGGCAAGAATTTTTCAGCCTGTTTTACATTGCGGCTTTCGTATTCTAAGAATTCTTATTTGCTTCCTTCAGTTTATACTTTCAACATTCCAATTCACCATGGAATTAATATTCCATTCTGCGTTTCTATTTATCTGAAATGAGTTTTTTTTCTCTTCTGATTCATATTTCAATTAATGTTATCACCTTAACTATTTCTTTTTAATGTTTTCAGCTCTTCCAATTCTCCAGTTTTATACGGGTTTTTTCACTTGAACGCTAATTCAGTAATGTCAGTGTCAAAATAGTGCCACAAGTTTACTATTGCCACTAACATTTATATTTTGCATTATAAAAATTGTTGTCGATTCATATCAATCTAGGTATTACACACTTTTATAAATCCACGTGTGATATCCAGCTTAATAACCCCCCCTTGTTTGGAGTTTAAATCAATAAAGTAAGTATAGGATATATGGATATTCGTTTTTCACTCCTCATAATCACACACAAACAAACATGCGCGCGCACAGACACACACATATATGATAAAAAATACTTTTAAGGTATGCTATATTTATGGGTTAAAGTGACATTAAGTACTTTAACCCATAATATATATATATATATATATATATTATACATTAT
>CAHIKZ030001534.1:0-5000 GCA_903632075.3 Acanthosepion pharaonis | reverse complement strand
AGAAATGTGTGCGCCTGTATTTCCAAAGCCGGAATCTGCGTATATTTCCACATAATGAATCTGCCAATCACCTGGTCTCTTGCATGATGAACGCAATGAATTATTCAAGATGCGTCTTTGTTGGCCAGAAAAGTATGCACTGTTGATTGAAAAAAAAATCATGAAAAAATAACAATAAAACAGATTGCAAAGATAGAAATCAAAACGCTGGTCCTAGTTGTAAGTTTCGACGAACATTTATTCATATTTTTTGGCTTTACGAATCAACTAAAGGTGCCAAAAATAGCGAGTAGGTATTATTAGTTTGGAAGGTTGAACGTCTGGTGTAAGGTAATCGATATACCATTGGGATGGTGTTGACAGAAGGCCGACTATTTGAGGAGGCATTGTTTTCGGTTGCGTCTCCTGGGCATGATTTGCTGCTGATAAACATCTGCTGCTTGAGTATGCATTGCATCAACTATTAAAAAATATTTAAAAGGTGATCACATCTACTTACGAAACTTTATGCGCCTTTTGAGACCATCATTTGTTTGCCTGTGCGTTTATTCATTGTTATATTCAAGAAGCCAAATCGGACATAGGTGAAACATTATTGTTCCTATAACATATATCCTGAAAACTAATCAAAATAAAAGGAAGAATAAGTAAACGTACGTACACATACACGAACGCACACATATCAATCTCTCTCTCTCTACACACACAAACACACAAACACACACACACACACACACACACATATATATATATATATATATATATATATATATATATATATGATATGCCCAAGTGTATGATTGGTGTATACGGAATAAATTCCAATAACCAAAAATTACTATACTTAAAACAGTGCTCAATACAGAGTAGAGCGAATATAAATATTTATTTAAAAATCATAACATAATTATATTATAAAATCACTACAAAAATAGGTGTTGAATCAAAATGGCTATTTTTGTAGTGATTTATAAACTTATTTATGTTATAATTTTAAATAAATATTTATATATATATATATATGTGTGTGTTATTATATATATATATAATTATTTATATATATATATATATTTAATATTAATATATTATTACTATTGTATTTTATTGTTATATTATATATATATTATACTTATATATATATTATAATTATTTATATACACATATATATATTATAATTATTTATATATATATATATATATATATATATATATATATATATATTATTTTTATGAAGGAAACATATTTTTTTTTAAAATTAAAAATAATTATAATTTACGCTCTATTTTAGTATCGTGCACTATTTTTCAAAAAAAAACAAAAATACTAAAAATTACCTAACGAGTCCTTTTCCATATATATATATATATATATATATATATATATATATATATATATAATATAATTGCAATAAAAATCATTTTATATCGCTATACAAAATATTTAATGTTTCGGTACGGAGAGGGCACTATCCATAACATGGTAGATAATTAATGAATAAGAAAGTTTTTATGTAAAATGTTTTTATTGTAATTATTATGATAAAAATATTATAATAATATTTTGCTCTACTTCGTATTGAGCATTTTTTTTCAAAAAATAAATCCTACGAAGTGTTGAATTTTAGCCCTCTCTTCTTTCTCATATATATATATATATATATATATATATATACATTCTGCTTCCATTTGATTGTATTATATTATTATATTCGATTAGGCGAAAACTACTTGTCGGAAATATTTCAATGCATTTTCTATGCAATATATTCTTTAACGGCAAATTTTCTCCAAAAAGTTGATCACAAAAGCTTCTACTTAAATCTGATTGCTGACTTCTTGTTAAGTATAAAAATGTGTACAACGCCTACGCAATATCGTTTGCCGATTTTTTGACCAGGTTTTGGAGCCGATCACGTGACCTAAAAAAAAAATAAATGCAGCAACGCGAGCGGATCTCATCATTGAGACAAGAATTTAACTACAACGTACGCTTCTGCCGTATGCCTCTCTAACTCATCAGGTTCCTGTTTGATATTTATTTCCAGCAGTGAAATTTTTCATCAGTAATAATTTATCTTGCAATTTTAGCTTCAGAGCTCACAGACCTCAAAACTCACTCTCAGCACATTTTTATTCACCAGATTGTTCGGCAAGGAATTCTCGACAATTTATTTTAAATCAACTCAGAATTGTCAAGTTTAAAAGTTTATCTTTAAATACGAAACACAACTTAGATTTTCAACATATATTCACATTTTCTCTCACTCAACAAACTTTCAACGACAAAACATTTTTGGAAGTAAAGCACCTTCTTCTTTGAAAACTTATTTCGACTGGAATCTAATTTCGTTAAGTCATTTTACACTATCATCTTATAAATGAGTATTTTACTTTTTAAACTCTCACAAAAGAAAGAGTTTAACGAAGGTAAACAACTTCTACCGTATTCTTAATATTAAAATTCTTAACTAAAAAGATGAGTTTAAAACCACTTTCTTTGACTCCGAACCGACTTATTGATTATAAATCCTATGTTTTTTTTTTTTTTTTGCATACACTTTGAACACGCTAAACAAAGACACTTTTTACTTGCCATAAAATATTTTTGGTATAACGTTTCAACTTTAAATTTTACAACTCACTATAAAATCCCTGAGACGTTCCATTATTCAATCTTGTATATTATTGCTATATAAATGCCATTTATTATTTATTCTTAAAAAAATATTTTCATATATTTGTTGTGATTGACAGCCTTGTGCCAAAATATTTGTGGGGATGTTTTCGTTCACCCTTCAACAAAAAAAAATACATTCTAATCTACATTTATTTAAACAAACTATTCTCTCGCAAATACACAAATAAATATATATGTGTGTGTGTGTGCGTATATATATATATATATATATATATATATATATATATATATATATATATATATATAAATTTATGTAAGAAAATGTATAGAAAAATGTTAGAAAGTTTTACAAATTGTCAAATATTTTAACCTCCCTTCGCATTCTTCTCCAAATTAGAAATATATATATATATATATATATATATATATATATATATATATATATATATATATAAATATAAAAAAATACCACTTTAAGGCCCGATTATGATTTATTTCAGCAGAGAATTTTACTTTTCTCTGGATCTTCAGACTTCACTTTCAAAGGTGAAAAGAAAAAAATGAACTTTAAATTTACACTCTTGAATAGCAGTATTAAGCTTATTATATAAGGTGACATAGAGGGTGGTGAGAAATAGTGTGAGAGACATAGTCGAGATTCGAGAGGAAAGGGAGGGTTTTAAAATTTATTTTCAATTTTTATTACAATACTTTATATTGAGGAGGTGGGTAATGATCATCCTATGTAATCGGTCAACTCAACGGAAATGATATGGGAAAAAGAATAAAGGCGGGAAGTAAAGAGATGAGAGATGTACGTAGAGTTTTTGTAGGAAGGAAAGGGGTGGTATAGCTTTAGCAATTTAGATAAACACAGATTTTAACGTTTGATTGTAATTTAAATGTTTAAAGATTTAATGCTTGTTAGCAATTTAAATATTTAACACCTCCACAAATAAATTAGGGGTTTAATATAAACCGAATATTATATTAATAAACAAATATAAAATAATGAAACTTTACTAATAGTAATATTTTAATATTTTGAATGACTGTTAAGGTAAAATCTTTATGAGTTAGAGTCTAATTCTTCAATTTAATTTGAAGTTATAATTAGATAGGAAATATTAATTAAGTTTAGGTTTCAAATCAAGATGGCATTAGATTTGAAGGTAATAGTAAAAAACATTAATGTATTTGCATACACACACCACATACATATTTACTTAAATACACATACACATACATTCATATACATATATAACCACATACACATGTACCAATATACATAGGTATATACGGATATACATATATAAATACTTACATATACGTATACATATTTCCAAACTCATCCATCTTTATACATATTTAATTTTTTTCTTGAATTTTACAGTTAATGTTAGATAGTGAATTAAGTGTTTAAATTTCAAAAATTATTTTAAATTTTAATATTTTTAATATTGTGAATTACGGTTAAGGAGTATTTTTTTTAATTTAAATCTAAGTGATCAATTTAAATTACCTCCAGATAAATAAAATTTTTCAAGTTTAATTAGAAATTATTTAAAGATGATGTAAGATTAGAAGGTAATAAAAAATATCTGTCTTTCCATTAGAACTCTATTTATAGATAGAGCTTAAAGAACAGTGAAATTCTTTAAGAGATTGGCACGATAAAAGATTGAATAATCGTTCGAAAGATGAACTTGAAGTCAAAGCATGTAACAAGCAAAGAAAAATGAACCCGATATTATAATCAAAGTTACTGATATAGTAAATATATAAGAAGAGAAATGCTTAAGATATTAATAAACCGTAGGTAAAGACTTGAAAGCAATTTAAGCAACACACAGAAAGCCATGATATTCCAGCGAAATAGTATATGAAAACATTTCTCAAGACTAAAGTCAAGCTATATTAGATGGATCTGAGCCTAGACAAAGAGTTTGGGTCTACCATGTAGAGTGTCAAACAAATAACTAAGAGGAATACAACGAAGAGATTGAGAAATGATTTGACATTGTATTATGGAGTCTAAATTGATATCGATGGTGTTATGATAAATACAAGCCGATTATTTCTCTGAGAAATCATTTTATGAATATTTCACCTCACAAGGTAGGAGCTATAATCTAAGGCTGTATACATGCAACACAATACTCTTTTCTAATCTGAAAATCTGTTTATGAATCATATTTCGAAAAGCATTTCAAAAACGCAAAATGAATGATTGCTACTTTAGATAGAAAAATTGGGAACATTTTCTTCCATCATTAAAATATACTGATTCCTTGTGGAACATCTCAGCTACGTACAAAGGCAGAAAGTATAAGGCACCCATTGGAGGATCGAACTCACTATTT